>JAUBOD010000895.1:0-13417 GCA_032353885.1 Nothura maculosa | reverse complement strand
GAAAAGAAAAGAAAAGAAAAGAAAAGAAAAGAAAAGAAAAGAAAAGAAAAGAAAAGAAAAGAAAAGAAAGAAAAGAAAAGGAAAAAGAAAAGGAAAAAGAAAAAATTACCATGGCTATTGCCCAGGAACTCACTGCGAAATCCTTTGACTTCATACATGTCCTGGAGTGCAAGCAGGAAGAGATTCACACAAGGCAGCCAAAAGCTATATGACCCAACAGATTTGGAGATGAAACAGAAACTTCAGGTGGTCAGCTAAACAGAAATTGCTGTGCACGGCAATTCTGCCAGCAGCCAGCTGGAAAAAGCCTCCTAGGGAAGTGCTATTAATAACACTTATCTCTTTTATCATGATACAACAACAAAGATGGTGTTAAATACTCTGTGTACTGGATATCAGTACCATCATGGAGTCAGTGAAGAAACTCTTTGTATGAGATTTAGTTTGAGATTAAGATGCCTAAATGTAGGTGTTTGTACAGCATTAAGGTCACTTGTAGAGAGTAAGACCCTATTACACTCAGCAAAAATCTTGTTAACACACTTACTGGAGCTGAATGCTTCAGCTAACCTAAGATAGATACCTAGATTTTGCTAAAATACAGATGTCTACAGGCACAGTAGAAGGATACCTGGTCTTTCACTGGTTTAGGAAGCTGGTATTTCATAAGTCTTATATCAGGCAGCCTGTGTAATGTCTCGGATATGTAGGATGTATTACTGCCCTGTTACACCTGGCTTGCCCATTTATATGGGCTAATAGATATGGTACAGGATCCATGGGAGATGCATATCTTTGTGCAGCTACTATTGGAAGCCAGGTAGTCAGAGGACTGTGGCTTTTCAAACAGCCCTAGATGCTTGTGGGCCAGAGTGGGCAAGTACCTTAGGCTCTTTCATCCCTCTGTTTTGCAGCTGATATCACATACATATTGGCATCACTACCACAGACAGTAGGAGTGCAGAGCAGAGGTGGCAATACTCTTTATTATTATAGCAAAAAGCTCCATGTTTATGTCCACACATCTCAATGCTTTACCAGGCTACATACTCCCTTTTTAAAGCATATACTCCTTTCCAGTTCATTAAGAATGTATCAGGAAACCATCTTTCTATAGCTCTACTAACTTCCAGCCTTCCACACCCTCTCAGGATAGATAGCTTTCTAACTTTTTTTTCCCTTTTGTTTAAAGAAACAAAAAAGTTAAAGAAACTTTTCAGCCTCTGTGCAACTAGGAATAATTGGATAATATTTAGCACTTGTGTAGAACTTTACATACATCAGCAAATCTTCATGACAACTCTGTGCAGATAAAATTAAAAAGTAGACTTATATACAGGAACATTTCTTATTCAAAATGTATGCAACACCTAGTTACTACTAATAAATCTCTTATTTTTATTAGTCTTATTTAATTGTTCCTGACTTATAGGTGGAAAAAAAGAGAAGCTTTTAAGAGCAAAGGATATAAAAATGATTTCTATATTATCAGGATCACATCATTCAGCTAAAATATAAGTATATATGTATTTATTTATTTATAATTTTCAAAAATTATGCTCTTACTAATTTAATAGAAGATCAGTACATGCAAAAAAAAATTTAGATCTCATGACAGGCACTGGAAATTTTAAGAATCCAAATTTTAAGACTCATTTTTTTAAAAAAAATATTTTTCCCTACAACACAAATAACACTGTGGCATATTGAAACACAGAGTCCAGTGTATTGAACCAAAGACATTTTATTAAGCATCAGATAAACTTATATAGTATACTATTCCAGATACAATCCTTATTTGCCTAAAAGCATGCAAAGCACAGATACTAACTAAACCAATAATTTAAAGGATTACACCAAGACTATCCAATCATCTTCTTGGTCACGCGGCAGACATACAATTACTTTTGTTCTTTGTTTGCTGAAGGAATAAGTGCACTGCTGTCCCATAGTAGTACTTTTTTGCTGATAGAACATTGCACTGCCATCCTTGAAGTGACTCTCCACATCAAACTATCTGCAAAAAAATTATATCTCTGTTTATAACAAATATTTTCCATCAGGATCATATAAGATACCTCTACTATCATTATTAGAGCTTATTTCGCTTATTCTCTTATAGAGAATGATGAATGATGAAAAACACAGTAAAATTATCTTTTCAGGCTTGATTAGAGCACATTTTTACTCTCACTCACCAAAAACACATAAGCAAAAGAAAAAGTCTTTAAGAATGAAAACAATTTTCCTATCTAGAATTACAAGCTAGAGAGTTAGAACTAAACTTAGTAATAGCAAATTGTTTATTGGTCTTAACACAAGTTTATAGTCCCAAAGCATCAACTATAATGAGAGATCTGTTTGCAAAGGTAATTCATTCTATTTTTTTCTTTTCTTCCTCATCCTAAAAAAGGCTTTCTCCATTAAAGGTCTTAAAGCTTTACTCTTGTAAAAATATGATTTCAAAAGAAAAAAGAATGTAGACTTCCAGTCTTAAGTTAGGATTAATTAAAGTTCCCATAACTGACAATTAACTCCCAGTTTGGAGGAACCTATGAACAATGTTCTATTTTAGGATCACTATAGAATGATTAGTAGAAGATATATAAAATAATACCTCACAATACAAAAATAATACTGTAGGAAAGATCATTCCCATGTTCTGCCCCTATTCTTTGACCTTCTTGCACTTTTAACTGCTTGTGTGGTCAGGGATTCTTAAGCTCAAGATTAAACTGAAATACAGGGGATAGTAAGCCATCAAAAGACATTATCTGAAAACTTTTCCCGCATTCAAAAAGAAGAGAGAATGTTAACAGCAGGGAGCTGGATTAAGGCCAATGGTACAAAGAATGTAAAAAAGCATATCCCATATATAGACGTCAAGCAGCTTTTAACTTCTCAAGTGAGCTATGAAGGCATGCCTGCAGACATGTGTAACACTTATTCTAATCATTTAAGGTCCAAATTGCGTAGCTGTATAATGGTATATAGTGAAATATGAAACCATAATCCTTTTTTTTCCCACAGGCTTACACACATGTGGCTGCTTTCAGAGGAGAAATACGATGCTGTTCATCTAGAACCTCCCTTACCTGTAGAAAAAAAATAAAAATAAAACTGAGGTCAAACTTTAAGTTGGCTTTAAGTCCTCTGGTGAGCTGGCTAGCAAAAATGAGGCACCACTGAGAAGGGAATAAAAGCAGATTGTTAAATCTAGAGTAATGCAATTTTGCAGTCAGATCATAAACAGACAAAATGAAAATTAAGGCCTCAGCGATATAAAACAAAGTTTGTAGAGTCATCTGAGACAAAGGTTAGACTAGACATCAGAGGAGGACTGATAGATCTGACCTATGGCTCTGGGAGTCTTGCTCCACTAGAGGAGCAGCTGGGAGCCAGTCAAATAACCTAGGTCATCTATTGCATTAAGTACCTACAGGTATGTAAGGGAATTAAGCTCTGACACAGACACTTTTAGGGATATTTGCACAACCTATTTTAAAGGCCACATTATTCTCATAAACCAGGCTATAAATCTAGACTATCTAGCTGCTTATGTGAACTATGGAAATCCAGAGTGGTTCAGTGGGAGTAATTCAGAACATGTCCACTAGACTTTCATTAACTGGCTGTCAGAGGTGGTCTGCTTTGTGGAGGCATCTCTCTTCCTTCACTGACTGTAGAGGTTGTCTGGATGGTCTGACCTGCCAAGGTACAGAGACAAAATAAGCCTTCTACTTTTGAGTGGTTTTGAATATATCCATGACAAACAGATGAGGATATAAGTGTTTGGGCTAATCATTCAAAGAATTTCCAAATCCCACAATCAGCATAAAAAAAAAGATGAGATATCTTCACTGTCTCCCCATTAATCAGGATATTTGAAGCAATATCTCATGAAATGAAAGGATAGCTAAGCAGCTGGGAACCAGGCTCTGTACCTGGTCCATTTTACTAACCTGCTTGAAATATTGGCTTCAGCCTCATCCTAGGCAACATTTTGTTCTGGGCAAGAACACAACTCAGTGGCTTATTGTACTTTAAATTCATATATTTGCTAGATCTATCCTTGCTTGCTTAATACTGGAGTTTAGAAAAATCTAGTGCAGTGAATAAGGTGAAGCAATTAGAGAGGCAGTTCAGTGGGATACCTGACCTGACTTCCACAATCTTTGCAGTGTTTTCAAACAAAAAGCTGCAACTTTCTTATTTTCCAGATCCAAATCTGCATTCTAAGTAAGTCCAAGATGAGTCTGTCAGAAGAAAGGAGAAATGATCAGGCTTTTAGCTGATCTTACAAGGGACTGCTTTCTTCCATTTGAATGTCTAGTGACTGCTGAACACGGTTTTGTAGCTCAGCAGAGAATCCTCAAGTTGATTCTTGTGCTATTTTGATATTATTAAGAAAATTGTGTATTATACCATGATATGTTGGGGTTTTTTCTTTGAATTCTTCCTTTCTTTCTAAAGGAAAGCTCATGTTTTCTAAATTACACTAAGTCTTTTAACATAGAATAGAACCTTTCTAAAAGAATCTGTCTAGTTTTCAGTTCTACAGCAATATTAAATACAATTGTAGCAGTTTTCAGTTACTGCAGATTTGGGACAATTCATTTTTCTTACAGAGATAACAAAATGCTCATCAGTCATTTCCATATTAGTATCCTAAACATTAAGTTGAACTATTTGAAGTTATTTTATGCTTTCAGGTTTGTCTTCATAATAATGTTGAATGCTAATTCAAGCCAAAATTGATGACCAGCAATATCTTCTTGTAAGTAAATGTATAAGCCAATATGTTATATATCTACAATTATATATCATAGCTACCTATATACACACATATTTTAAAATCTATGGTATAATAGCCTATAATATTATATAATTTGAAACAAAAAGGTTAAAAATATCAAATTAATTAAAATATAAAAGATTCAATGATATAAATGTCAAAGAACCATATAAAAATATATTTCTCTTACTGGTATGGCCACAATTGTCAAATGGTAAGACATGAAAGGAGCTGTAAAGTAGATATGCTGTGTTTATGTCCAAATTTATGATTCTAAAAATTCACATTCAATTAATAGCTGCCTGTCAGAGTGCTAAGCCATACAGACAAGCTAGTGCTTGAAATTAACATTCTTCAGATACCTAAATGATTACCTACTCTGCATTCTCAGCCTAGCTTGTACTTTTACATGTCTATATAATTTTACATCTTAAACCTAGTCAAAACCTAGAAAACAGTTGAAAAGCAATCTGCTTGAATCCACCACACAACTATATTAGGAAATCATCCACAGAGTGCATTCCAGACTGATCAACAGAATTTTGCACTTTGGAGAATTAAGTTGTGGCTGCCAATTTATTTTAACTCAGCTGTGAGAGTTAAAAGGAGGAGATAATCCTATTACAAAATCTTTCTTCTGCACAGTAGCTTAGAGCATAAATGTGAACTTGACTCTGGAAAAATGGTAGAGAGCTCATTTTAGTTGGGTTAGGACCGAACATAGTTAAATTTTACCATTTATTTAAGGAATCATTCTTTTCTTATATTAGAAAACCATTCTTTAAAATATGTAACTGTTCTTTGGAAATGGGCTATAGTGTTCCTAACCTTGAACAAGTACTTTAAGGATTAGACTTCAGACTGTACCCCTTGTCTCTATCTGTGGTCCACTGTTCTTAAAGGTTTTTCTCTGGAGTAGCTTATTTTCAACAGGAGTGATGCAGACAAAGCCAGTCCCTGCCTCACCTTCTACTTAACGCTTACCTCCCTTTCTTGGTGACAGGCATACTTTCAAGCTAGAAGTGTGATCCGCATGTGTGTCTTTCTGGATAAGAACTCACTTGAACCACCAGAGTTATTTGATTTTTTTTCATCTGTCTGTGTTTTAATTGAAACATTAGACTGCCTGGAAATTTCAAATGTATATACTTTCCTCCCAATCCATCTATGAATAAAGTGGGTTAGACAGGAAAAAGGTACTTTAAATGTATTAAAGAGTATAAGTTTAAATATATAAAGAATTTTACTGTTCACAATGAATGAGAACAGATTTTAATGCCACCAGCTTAGACAGCGTAGATTTGTCTTAGACATAAACGACTAAAATCCTACCTGAGTATCAAGGTAAATGTAATTAGGCAGTCTGAATCTTGACCTAAATGATACAGAACATATTTTAAGATTTAACTCTCATTATATAAAAGATTTTTTTTTTAATTTTAATCATCTTAAAGCATTTTATTCTGTATCAAACAGCATCTAAAAATAAACAAATAAGGGAGTAGTTCCTTATTCATCTGTTCCTAAATCCACTATGCACATCTCTATTCAGTTGCATATTTAATGAAAGAAGTGATATTGGTACCAAGTGGCTAGGTGATAGTGAAAAATTGTTGAATCCTCCTCATCAGCAGATTTATAAATATCTGCAAATCTTAAAACATCTTTTCCCCTGCATAAAGTGAAAAGGAAATTCTTTCTATTGAAGAAGAATCATGTTGACTTGTGGATGAACATGCATATCCCATTCATGAGTTAAGTTGATTAAGTCAATAGACTGTATCAACTAAGTCCTAATCCATATCATGCTTATGAGATTACTTTCAGGTATGTTACTTTGCTCTTTGTGTTAAAGCTGCTTTCCAGATTGCTTAATACCTTCCTGCTTCTAAACGAGATTAACTATTTTTGTTAAAGCTGACAAAATTTTTACTTATATTTCATCTGTAATGCTTTCAATGTAAAATCATGGTGTTTATATGACTAGATTGCATGCAAAAGAAATTTACTATAACTTAATGTCCTGAGAAGTTTTTTTTCGATAGTATGCTACAGCTCAGTCTTACTACAAAGCAAGCGAATGCATGAATAAGTTTTGTCTGTGTTCTATAGAATTATATGATAAATATTTCCCAAGAATGCATTTTCCATTAATTTATTATTTCATTTTTATGGAAGATGCAGGTTCTTCTAAGTTTAACCATAGAAAATCTAACTATAAAATAGTTATAGTGCCTAGATTGTACAGGGAGCTATACAACTGCATTTGAAAATATGCAAGTAACAAGAGATTAATAAAAGATTTTGTTTGATCTGAGAGTAAATTCTCTATCTCTTCCTCTGTCTTCCTTTATATACACCTACCACATACATACATGTATACACAAAGATAAAGGTGTTTTAAATAGCTAGATAAAAGCTGGATAAAAGCATGTATAAACAGTGTGCTGGTGAAAATTCCTAGAAGCACTGGTTGTATCTATATAGACATACTTTAAAGCTGTGAGCCTGCTTTCAGGTAAGTACGCTAAATTTATGTCCACACTACATATCTGACTGCCCAAAGGCTAAGTGCTTTTCTACTGATCACAACAATCTTGTGTCTTAGCTAAAAAGCACAGTGGTACAATAAACCTAGTAAGTCAACTTTGTCTCTACCACAAAGAAGCAAAAAAAATCCAAGTCTACTGAACTGCATCACCTTCGATAATCACTTTAAGGATGTCAGAGTGCTTTTCAGCTAAGGTCACATAAAGAATAACACTCCCTCCCATTCATTGTTACACTCATTATTTTTATATTACATTCTTGGAGATGACTGGTGATATCTCAGTACTGGAGAGTATGCTATCTCTCTAGCAGACGCTTGGAAAGTTTTTGAGGACAGGAAGCTCCAGTTTTCCCTGGCCAGTGTCAGCAGATGTACTTGCTGATTAAATAGGAATGAATGATGAGTTGCTATTTCTTGTCAGAGGCCTGGGGTTGTGTCCAAAGAGAAAAGTTATGGGAAAGGGATAGCTTTTCCATTTTTAAGACTGAGCAAAGTCAATGAGGACAAATAGCAGAAGAATTTGTTTATTCAAGTTTGGCTTCTGAAAATGTATGATATGCAGGCACATAATTGACTGAGAGATACTTCTGGTCTGGTCTCTACTCTTGGCAACTTTTTTAACTACATATGGCATGATTAGCAAATAAAGATTGTGTGCCAGTGTTCCCGGAGAGTTTGAATTGAGCTTGAGGCTTTTGTGTTTGGATACAAATCCTGTATTGGTCTTTAGGATGAGTTAAGTTGTCTCCAGGCAACATGCTGAAATGTATGGAGACAACTAAGAATTCATTACATGACTGCACTAAAACTAGTGCTAGGAAACATCTCTCAGGACATATTCCCTCTCTAGTGCCTTTTCTTTGAAATCTTTCACTCAGACTTCTATCTCAAATACTACAAGCAGGGTTGTTATTCACACTGTTCTAACTTTTTTTTTCTTTTTTTCCTCAATATTTATTAACATGGACTTCATTCCTGCTCTTAAAAAAAATCACTTATGCTAAAACTCAAGTGATAAAATTGCATTGACTTCTTTCCTTTTATAAACATACATATATATATTTTTTGATATTTCCTGAGGAAATACACAGTGCTTCTTGCTCAGCAAAGGTCATAATCATAGAGAAGGTCATAATATTTTTTCAAAATGCCTGAAATCATGAATGTCATATTTCAACCAAAATTTTCATTAATTACACTTAACAGAAATATTTAATCATGACTGAAAAGGAGGTATATCTGTGGTGAAACTGAATTATGAGTTAACAGTGCTGGAGAATGAAGAATATTTTCATTGGCAAAATTTACAATTTAGCTAAATTTTAAGTGTAATTTCATTTTCTCTGTGGTCACACTTGTTATGTTACATTAGGTTACATTATTTTTTATTTTAAAATATTTTTAATATACCACATTGTTCTTCTAATGAGATTCAAAGACAGAAAGGTTGTTCATGACCTTGGAACATTAGAAAACAATTAGAAGACTATTGACATCTATAAGTTTTTAACCAGGATTGCAGTGCAGTGGGAACAAAAAGGACGAAAAAATCCCATTAAGAGAGGAGAGAGGAAATTCTTTTTTTCACAATGGCAGACATTTTTCTTGCCAAGATCTCTCACTTTTTTCCACTTACATATTTGCAACTAAAAGCAAAATAAAAGATGTTGATATGCATTGCCAAGTATTGTCCATCTATCAAACACCATTGAAATGCAGGAATTCTAACAATGCTTTTACAGATGAAAGCCTAGGAATTTAACACAAAAATGTTAACTTGAAGCAGTTTTGCAAGATTCAATGTTATGAGCCTGGTACAGATTCAAGTAAACAAGAGAAAGAAAGAAGACTTCAAGAATAGTTTACAAGTGTTATCTCTGTTCTATGAGTAGAATAAAAGAGAAATATTTTATAAATCTCTTCATGCTCTGTTTCTGAATTACCACAATATGTATGTACCCAGCATATGGCTATGTTGTTACACTGTGTGATGCTATACTCTTAGAACTATCAAACTGGAAGATCAGAAACTAGAATTTTCAATGCAGTAGCATCAGCAGCAGAATTACTCTTTCTCTTTAAGAGTAATATTCAGAGAAGTACAGCACTAATCACAGTACTAGGCAGGCAATGTTAGTATATTTAGCAAGAGTGCTCATTTTCTGAGATCAAGACTTACTGAGTTCTAATCTGCAGAGCAGTTTGAAAGAAATGGAATTTTTAAAATAGCTTCCTTGTAGCTCTTTGCTTTTTTTAAATATTCCTTTATTTATTTTAAAGACACTTCCTTTATAAAACAATAACAAGAACTGATACCATATTTTGATTTTTCTCTAAGCAAGAGTAATACTTGTGTGAATTGGTAGCATTTTTCATTATCTAAACAGGAACATATGTTGAAAATATGTTTTTGAAAAAAATGGGAAGTTTTAAAATATGTGGATTTATATCAGTGCAATGTATATTTTCTTAATCTGATATATCAATATCTTATGTAGTTACAAAGCCTAGTGAGTTTTCACAAATGTACATCAACCCTGAAAACATACTTTCTTTAAGAAGTCTTCATTTCACTCACGATTTTAAATGGATCCTTACAGAATGAATCATCCTTCTCATCAGTATTTATAAACACATTGCCTATGAAGCCAGTGCATTTAGTTGAAAACAAAATACTCTTGCCCAAGAAGTTGAATGTACAAAAGTACATTGTTTTGATGAGGTAAAATGGACCCCAAATTCAAGAAGGGCAGTAGGGCAAAAAAAAAATCCAATTTTCCTAAGTATAGCATAAAAAAACCTAGAACTAGATTCTGCTCTGTTCCCATATATTTGAAAAATCATGAATTTATCAGAGATATCATTAATTTTAATAGGTTCCCTAGTAGAGAGTAAGTCTTTTCATATGAATTGAAATTATTAATCATTATTAGAAATTATGTTTCTACTTCTGCAAATATCTTTAAACAAGCAGATAATTGAGAACACTAGATAATCCTATTCCATCATCATTTGGTGTTTTATTGTACCAGAGATATTATACATGTGGCTTTAATTGTTATGAGCAATAAAAAGCCCTGTGCAGATGTATTTGGGGTTGGCTATGTGCACAGAAGGGCATGTGTTTTCATAAGGGTTGGACTAGATTGCATCTCACTAACATTTCAAATCTGGATATGTGAGAACATTGGGAGATCTTATTATTATATTCTATAGGATATTAAGATAAAGTTTTCTGATTCATTAACATTAAAATTGAATATCTGTGTTGGACATCGAGTATTCTGGTAAACAGCTGGCATAATCCTGGACTGCACATCTGGTAGGTGTGGATGGAATTCATTAGAATAAGTCTTCCACAAATAATGTGCCAAAGCCTTGATATAACAAGTGCTTATGCCTGATGGCAGTCATTTACAGTTTGCCAGTTCAAATGTGTTTCCAGAGTTGGAATTCATCCACACTGGCACTTGAAATATTGAAAATGAGATCACTATATTTTGGAGATGAAAGTTGAAGCATGAGGGTCTTATCCTCCCATGCCATGAACTGCAGGAGCTTTAGAGAAGCCAGCAGAAGCACCCTAGTTTATAGATGAAATTTTGTTCCATGTACTTCAACTTTTAGCCAGCTCAGTACGGTTTTAGGTAAATAATCATGGGGCACATCATGCTAGAGAAATGACCTTGAATAGAGATGTGCCCTTAGAGAAAAGTGTAACAAGAGAAGAAGAATATTATATATTATCAAGCACAATAGAAGATAGATTTGGAAAGAACCTTGAGGAACCTTGAACTATCTTTCTGTTCCAAATATTTTTGCCCTATTCCCGATGGATGCTTGACTAATCTGTTCATTAATCATTTATCATTAATCTCAGCACAACACCATCAGCAGAAAGCAGTATGCATGCTCCCCCGTGCCCCTTACCCCAGATGCAAGGTAACATCTGACATTTTTTCTCTTGATAGAAAAAGGCAAGCAAATGATTATCATTACTGCTATTTGTATACATACAACTGAGATACAACTGAGGCGCTCAGTTGAAGTTCTGACAAGAAGCTGAAGTATTTAAATCTGACCAGGAGGCTAGTGAAAGCAGATCACATAATATCAATTCAGACATATTTTTGTGATTCAGAGGATAACTTGATATAAAAAAAGATAATAAGGAAGCATCATTCTCTCTAGACATTTTATTACTTGTATTTTTATTATTTGTACTTTATTTAAACCATGCTGTCTTTACTGTAAAGATATATTCTTTTATGCTGCCATATATATAAATAAATTGTTGCTAAGTATTATTAAATGATTCTTATATTTGCCCTAGCAATAACAAAAGAGTTTATACTATTCAGTACTTAGTTCCTAGTACAAGCATATTACAGAAAAAAAAGCTGAACTGAAATATAAAACAAATATGGAAAAGGCACTCAGTGAATATTCCTGGATAATACTTTCTGATATACTTAGGTTGTTTAGGAACATAAGACAAGAGATTTAGGTTTGTAGGTGACTTGGGCACTTCCAAAAAATGAATTTCATGGAAAAATATTGAGAGAATTATTTTGCCTCTCAAATGGATTACTTAGATTTTAGATGAATTAGAGTCAATGATCAAGGTCTTACCCAATTGATTACTTTTTCTAAATAGATTGCACATTATCCATCTCTCTGAAGAGTAATTCCTCCTTATGCCTTTATACCCTGTCAAATCACAGATGATCAGAACATTTTCACCTATGTAAGTGAACTGTAAAAGATAAAAACTTGAAAACAGATAGAAGTAGCTCCATTTTTGTTGTTATTGGAATTCTGTTTTTGATAAGGATTCTGTATTCATTTCATGTCAGGAGGCTCAAATACATACCATACATTTCCTTGGAGGACTAGAATTGACTTTAAAGAGATGCAGGTAGTTTGCAAGAAGATAGATTTTTTAAGCATCTAATAAAAGTATTCTCTGACATCTGAACACCCAACATGCAAAAGGAGAGGAATAGGATGATGGTTATCATCTCATGACTTTTGTCATCAGATCTTGACTTGTATCATTACAGTTATCAGCTCTAATAATTTTATTTGGGATTTTGGTTTCTTCTATGGTGACAGGCTTCTATCTTATTATCTCTCCTGCTTTTTGTAGAGGGGACCATTAGAATCAATAGAGAAAAGCACTAATTTTAAAATTAATGTTGGTAACTGCCTCCATGTGTTTCCACTGAAAATGCAAGAAAAAAAAAGGAGTATATCTTTCTGATGCTTACAATAACAGTGGTTTCAATCTCAAAGAGTGATATTACTGATCTTCATTTGTGCTTGTCATCACATCACACCTCAACAGTTCCTTTTAATTCAACAAATGCTCTCACTTACAGTTACTCATGGATTCCCTCTAACACATTACTAACATTTAATACTGTATTTCTGAAAAAAAGAAATTGCTTATGATTATTAAAAATGTTTGGCATTGACCTGAAGATACTGGCAATTATGTCAATAGCACATTTTCAACTGATTTCAAAGGAATTATGGCTATGGTTAGTGCTGTAATATACTTTAGAAAATCCCAGCCGTCATGCTCTACCTTTGTCATTTTGAATCCTCCACACAGCAGCTATACTTACAAACACAGCAGAGGGTTAGCAAAGCTAATGATGTGGCAAGTCAGCTGCAGCTCAGACTGTGATCATATTGAATATACATCTAAACTGGAAGATTTTATACAATAATGAAGACAGTATTTCATAAAATAAAACAAACTTGCTTGTATTATGACTATTGTTGCAGGCAATAATTATTTGTAGATTATACATGAAAAGATTTTATGTGTGAGCAAAGAGATGAAGAATTATCTGAATTGGTTTCTGGTCTGGGGAAATCAAAAGTCAATTTTCTTCTATTATGTCTACTCAATAACAGCCTGTATATATTTGAGAAAGGGAAAAAATGCTTATCTAATTTAAGAAGATGCTCTTAATAAAATAGAAATATTTCCTTTCCTTTCCTTTCCTTTCCTTTCCTTTCCTTTCCTTTCCTTTCCTTTCCTTTCCTTTCCTTTCCTTTCC
>JAUBOD010000894.1:2609368-2626012 GCA_032353885.1 Nothura maculosa | reverse complement strand
CTGCGGGCGCTGCGCGGGCGGCGCGCGGCGCGGGCGAGCGGCACGGCGCTCTGGAAAGAGCTGGAGCGGCGCGGCCTGACGCGCCACTCCTGGCAGGCCATGCGCGACCGCTACCTGCGCCACCTGCGCCCCACGCGTGCCGCGCCCGCCCACGGTGAGCGGGGCAGCGGGGACGGGGAGCGCCAGGACGGGCCAGGGCAGGGCGAGGCCGGCACGGCGGTGCTGCCGCGGCCCGTGGTCCACTCTCGCGTGTCCCCGCTCCCCGCAGAGCCCCGGCGCGCGGACGCCCCCGCTGAGCCCGCCGCGGAGCTGGGCATCTTCGCGGCAGCCAACCGGGAGTTCGAAAGCAGCGAGGTAGGTGCCGGACGGCAGCGGGGCGGCTGCGCCCCGGGCGGGACTTGCCCTCCCTTCCCCACCCCCCGCGCACCGTGTCGCCCGTTAACGGCGGGAGCCGCGGAGCGAGCGCTCCTGCCCGCGCTCTGTCGGCCCCGTCCCCTGCTCGGCCCAGGAACCAGCCCCTTGTTGCTCGCTGCGTGCTGAGCTGGCCACTGAGTCTCGCCGGCACGGGCTGGCCTTACAGTCACATCAACACCTCTTGCTTTGCCTTCTAGACTTGATTTACGCTCCTCCTTCTATCCCATACTTTTCCATGACCTTATACATCATTGCATACACGCACAGTGTGTTCTTAATCACTAGATTTCATTGTATCTAGTAATTATTGAGTGGCATTATACACTGTGGAGTTCACCAGGGTAAATGGGTAGCATACGATTTTTTCAGAATGACCATGCCTAACTGATAACTCTGTTTCTCCTACCTTTAGTCAGAAAGCGATGCCTTGGACATTTCAGAAGGATTTGCTTCAGAAAACGGAGAAGGAAAGTCCACAGAAGAGACGGCCTCTCCTTTGAAAATGGGAGAGCAGGACTTGGCGCTCCCTGATGCTCAGCTGCAAGAGGAGGAAAGACAAAAAGGCATTTGCCCCTCTGCCGCTGCAGTAGGAGAGGCAGTAAAAACTATACAGCACTTAATGGAGAAGTTCAGTATGGACCTGCTCACTGTAACCCAGGCCCTTCTGAAGAATACTGGTGAGGTGGAGACTACCTTCAACTTTCTGCAGACAGGACAGCGCTTGGACGGGTACCCTGTGTGGAGCAGAGAAGATGACTTGGAATTGCAGAAATATGATAAAAATATCAGAAACAAACTGATAGCAAAATTTGGAGCTGAAAATGTAGCAAAAAGAATAGCATTTAGGAAGAGTTAGAGAGCAAAGTAGCAGAGAATGGCTCATCTTGGACTGTGGCAAGAACTTGTAAAAGCAGAGTTATTTTATATGGGCAAATGTGATGGAAAAAACAGTCTTCTGAAGTCTCATAAATTCTTTAAAATGAACAAGCTTTTATAAATATATAAAGGACCTACCTTTTTCCTTTTTGATTTTGTAATAGTGAACATACTGAAAACTTTAAAAATAGGTGAAGAAAGATGTTGTTTAGTATAGATAGCAGGTGTACAATTTCAATTTGTAGGTAAAACAGCTTTTTGTTTGTTGGTTTGCTAGATAAACCACCTGTACATTGCTGCATGGGAAGGTTATTGAGAGGGAGAGCACTGAAGTATGTGAACAAACCTTGTTCAGTGCTCTCATCTTTCACTGCACTAGTTATCTATAGCAGTGTGCGCTTTGTTATATATATGTCATTGAGTTCCCAGGCAGATCATCTAACACTCTGCTCTGGCAAATGTTTTATTGGTTACCTTCATAGGCAAGTAGTCAGCTATCTTGATGTCTGTTTTAACAAAAAAGCTCCATGTGCCTAATAGGCTCTAGAGGAAAAGCTTTTTTTTTTTGGGGGGAGGGGGGAGGGAGGGGGAACCTTACCTGCATATTGTAATTGTATGTATTTAAGTTTCTGTATGAATCCCTCTCTTATTACACTAATTTTTATGGGAAAATTTGTTTTACTATTTGTAGAATTACTTAGCATCACTTTCCACAAATGCCTCCTAGTCAGAGCGGGATATACTCTGTACATTCTTCTTTGGGATTAAAAATAGATTTGTCTTCATATTCCAGATAAACTCATTTTTTGAGATGAAATAGGACAGAACAAAATGTGATTTAAGGAACCAGCAGATCTTCCAGCTTCCAAACTTCTATTACATTTGTTTTATTTCCCTCAAAAGATGAAGGCTTTTCAGTTTTGCTTGACACAACACTTGCCCAGTCTACATTCAAACAAGCAGCAGAGGTGTTTGTTTCACCTTGAATTTTAAACTGCTGGGCAGCTCTGTCCCAAGCTATCACCCCACCTATTTATTTAGGTGGAATCCCCTGAATCAAAGGGGATTTGATTTAGAAGGAACATACCAAGCAATTCCCACATTAGCTTTCACTTGCTAGGGAAGAATACGTTGGCAGTATTCAGTGATGTTTCTAGGTAGGACTAATAGATTTTTGTACTCAGATAGCATGCAAGTACAGTCAATTCTACTTCCAATCGAGTGTTTTTTCATAGTATATACAAATCCTTAGTATATGTTTATGCACTTGTCGTCAGTGACCTTGGCTAATGCCTTTCGGCATCACCAATACTGTTTCTGCCCAGTAAGCTTTTGTGGCAGAAAGCTCCAGAAGGTACTTGTGTGTTTTAAACTGAGCTTTACTAGTTTCAGAGAGTATTCTTCACTGCTGGTACTGCAGGACTTATTTAACAAATTTAACTTTACCCACAGCCTTCATGACTTCAAAAACCTTGATTGTAGGTCCCATCCTCCTGCAACAGCTTGCTTCTCATAGATGACAGAGCCCCAGCTTCTTCAGTCTAAATGAAGTTGTCCTTGCATCAGGCCTTGGGGTGCAGCTGACATAGCCAGGTGCACATGCCCTGTTTCAAGTCTGATGCAGGTAGGTAAAAGAATGGCTAAGTAAACTGAGCATTCATTATCAGCTAAAAGGGAGCATAACATAGAATTATTATGGTTGGGAAAGACCTTCAAGATCATTTGAGTCAAACTGTAAGCCCTTCAATACCATACCTGTTATGCCACGTCCCCAAGTGCCTCATCTATTCATTTCTCGAATACTGCCAGGGACGGTGACTCCACCACTTCCCTGGGCAGCCTCTTCTGCTTTACTACTATTTCCTTGTAGAAATTCTTCCTAATGTCTAACCTGAACCTCCCTTGGTTCTACCACAGCCCTCTTGGGCACAGCCCTGATCTGAACAAGCCACTGAAGCCACCACAGCAGAAATATCAAAGGTATTTCTGTGAGCTCCCTCAGTCAGGCTGCAATGTCAGCTCAGCCTATCTGCAGCAGTGTCAGAAGCTAAACTAGGCAATTTTTCCCTACAACAATGAAGCTCACAACTCTGGCTGTGCTGAAGGGAAACACTGCTGGTGGGAGTGGTTCTCCTGCAAACTTCAGAGCAAACTTGCCTATGAAAATCTTTGCACAAGCTCCACTTCAATCCATGGTTCTGCCCTGGTAGGGCTTTGTAAAATAAAGATGAAAGAGCTTGATTGGGCATTGCTGATGACTTTCACTGTACTACCAAAAAAAAAAAAAAAAAAAAAAAAAAAAAGCCACAAGAAACCCGCCTCCCAGGAGGTTTAGAGAAAGTAATTCTGAATGCATCATTAAAATGGTCCATCTGGAAGGGGCTCTGTAATTTACACATGGAAAAGGATATGTGGAAGATGTTGTCTATAGACCTTTCATTTGCCAAATCTGGTAATAAGTTCTACTTCTCATCTTATGGACCATCAGAAAAAAAAAGAGTTTAAAAATAAATCCTTTGTGCATTTTTACACTACATATTCCCATTGTTGATGATGTACAATGGAATGATCTAGTACATAAATAAATTTAATATAATAATTCCTATTCTATTCTTCTATGAGCTTTTTCATCTCACTGTCATGAACATAACTTTCCAGTTGCAGCAGTTTTTAATCAAGGAATCTGTGTCCTTACACTGTCTTTAATTTTTTGGTCAGAAGCGTAATTCTTTTCTCAGTTTCAAATGAGGTCTGTGAGATTTCCTAGCAGGAAGGAGCCATCACTAGTGTTGAAAACTAGAAGGCACAATTGCGTCAGCAGAAAAATAAGTGAATTCACATAGTCCCAGAAATGGGTCTCCATACTGAAACCAACAATGTTTTATTTTCTGCTACAGCAGATTTATTCTATTTTCCCATTATACGGTAAGTGAACTAACATATTTTCCAAGCATTGCTACCAATGAGGGATGTTCATGGACAGGAACAGAGAAAATGGAAAGCCGAGTTAGAAAACTCATCCATTCACAGAAGGGCTTTTTCCAGGAACCAATATCTATCTGTTCATCCTTATGTCTCTTCTGGCGGTACATAACAGGGTAGCAGCATGACCAGGAGAATAGTGCTGCCTGGTCATATCTCATATTTTTCATATCTCCATGCCACTTATCTCCTGTTCTTTTGCAGTGCAGTTGCTCTGCATGGCTTCACTAGTACTTAGCTGTTGTCCGAGAAGGATTTGTACTCTGATGTCTGGTCCTGCTCCTTGGGCATTTTATTCGCTCCCATCTGCATGTACTTCCTCTCTCTCATAAGCCCTGAGCTTTATATGGAAAATGACCTTGCATTACTTCAAGCTACCCAGTGGCTGAGCCTTTGGGAGCCTTTCCAAGATAACATGGTTGCCTGGCCTTGGAGAAGGATGCTGCTCTGCTGGGAAAGTGGTCATACGTGTAAGCAGGGCCTCATAGCACTGTGTTCCTGTGGTGGCAGCCCTTTCACAGTGCACACACGTGTGCTCTCACTTGCATACACATGTGCATGTACCTCTGTTCTCTTCTGCTCTAGCAAATAGTTCTGCATGGTGCTCGGCGAGCAGCTTTCCTGCCTTCAGAATTTATCACTCAGAGGAGTTCTGGGAAAACAAAAGATTCAATGACATATTTTTCTGTTCTTCTTCAGACTGAACTAGCCGGTAGCCCAGTAAGTCCATTGCACCCTTGCACACACTTTGCACTTTTTCTATTTTCTGGAACGGAAGGGTCTTTCTCCAGGCCTGAGATACACTCGCTGCATCCCTGGACTCAATGTCGAAGGCCTGTGTACCTTGTCCCTTCCCATGGGTTATGTTGTGGACCCACTTCTGAAGCTCTGGTGTGAAGTGGAGCTCTGCAAACCGATACATCTGAGCAGCCTTTGCTAGTGGATCTCTGACAATGTCTTCATAGCGAACCAGCAGGTAACGGTCCTTGAGGAAGCTAGGAGTGGTCTGGCTGCCTGCTTTGTAAATCTCAATGTGGCTCTTACAGATTTCCTGCATTGTGTTGTAAGGTCCCATCTCTCCCTTTGTCTTCTGGGTCCCCACAACAATATTGCTGTCACGTGTAAGATCAGCCACTGTATTCTCCCGGGACCTGAAAACAGCACGAGGATCACGGACCAAGTGAATAATTTTGAGGTTCAGAGAGGGGTCGGTGAGAAGCGGGTAGAGAACCTTCAGGTCAAAGAAGCGGACCTCCTTGATGACAACGTGGCTGTAGGTCTTGCAGGCTTCCTCCACCTTGCTGAACGGGTATCGGCCACAGATTGTCCTGCAGTTACCCGCAGTTATGATGTCACTGCGGCTGAAGGAATCACAGGCAGGGGGGGAGCACAAAGCCCGACTTGTCTCCCACTTAAATAAATCTGACTTTTTCTTCTGACTAGACATGTAGGCATCAAACACCGACATATCACACAGAAAGACTGATCTGACTAAGTCCCGCACTGCCATGTGCAAGACTTTGGCACTGCTCTGGTACATCGTGACCCACACGTGCCATGCAGGTTCCATCAGATAGAAGACACTGGGGTGCTGGCTAAAGATCTGTCCTGTGAAGGAAGATCCTGACCGCCAGGAGGAGAGAATAAGGATGTGGACTGGAGACTGTTTTTCTTCCATGGGGGCATTGTTGCTGCAGGGTAGGAAGAGGAAGTAGAGCAGACCAAAGGACAGAACTGTGGGAATCATGAGCACTTGCACCGCTTTCAGCTTCATCATGATGACAAGGGACCTGCGGAGACAGACAGAGGAGATTAACCTTCACAAGGTTACGAGGGAGGCAGGGTGCGGTGCATCGGGGAACCTGCTGCTCCCTCTGCAGGCCCGGGGCTTTGGGAGACTGCCATACCAGCAGTGACACTGGGACAGCTAAGGAAAAAGTTGTCTTTAGAAAGGACACAAATGTTGTCGGGCTGTAACTTTTCTGTAATGAAAACACTGTCTATTAGTAAGTCATTCTAGTGATTTTTTTTTAGAAGATCACATACCCCCCCCCCAAAAAAAAAAAAAAACCCAAAAAAACAAAACTTGTCTTGACCTTTATCTAAGTTTGCTGCATATTCAAATGATTCAGCACAGACAAAAGTGCAAACCATCCCTGCACACATGCTACTAGAAATTTTTATTGAAGGATGATGGAACAAAACATTTTTGCCGGGAATAAAACAGTTCCCGGTTGTTACTTACGGCTGTGAACATGTTTACCCTTGCCTCTTTTTCTTTTTTGCCAGAATGTCATAAAAATGCAATGTAAACTTCAGTTTCTTTTGCCTTTTTTAATAAATATATTTGTGCATATGAATACACTTTCAGGAAATATTTGTTGTCATCACAGACAAAAGCATATGTACCAAAGGAAGTCTTCTGACACTGTAATATACCCAGGTATATCATCATCTACTCCACAGTCACAGCATGAGGCAGCTTTGCTAAAAAGACCCATAAGGCTCTTTTATCCATCTCTGCATAGGCAGGGTCCCCTCCAGCTCACCCCTTTCTTAGCCTAATGCCTTCTTAGAAACCCCCAGTTGATGCTATTGCTTCCTTCGCCCCTGCTCATCCTCAGGTCTTCCATGAGACGAGGTGCAGTGCAATATGCCAGGCCTAATGAAAACCCTGCCCAGGGCTTTGGCACCAACCCCCTACACTGGGTGCCTGCAGTGATTCACAGTTGGAAAGTACCGGAGCTGCTGTGCTGCCCGGGGAAAATTCTCACAGGAGCACAGCAAGGGCCTGCAGGAGCGCACTGACAGGGACGGGATTTAGGGGAGCCCAGAAGGACTCAATATCAAAGTGAGCATTAAAGCGCATACTGACTGCAGCTCCTCCCTTGTGAAACCCACCCAAATAGGTGAGTGTGCGTCGCACCACCTGCCTGGGGACCTGCCATGCTCCTGGAAGCACCATGAACACGGAGGGCGCAGCCAGCACCTCCGCCTGCCGACCATGCCAGCCAGCACTTGAGCTGTGCTGCGGCGGGACGGACCTGTTAAGACGTGAAAGCATTCGGAGTCAAAACTTCCACCTGCTCTCCCTCGTGCCAGACCTCAATTCCCTCAATCCACAAAGCTTTCAGGATGGTCTGCGTAGCAGACAGGGTGCGAAATGCTTCCCCCCCCCCGCCATGGTTTCAGTTACCACAGCACTAATGTTCATATTTCAGATAAAGTCTCACTCCTGCATATCTGCATGAGTTCGCTTGTTTGGTTCACATGCTTGCTGTGCCTTCTGTTCGAGCCAGGGCACACTGGGCAAAAACTATAATTTCTCAGAGCCAGAGTAAAACCTGGCACAATAGGTAAGCCTAGTTACGGCCAATAAGAGCTACCAGAATTTTTATTTTAGTAAGAAAAGCTAGGATTACACAAGGATCATCTTCTCCCTCAACTTAGAGGTCAGGGTGAACCACTCAGCAATAACCACATAGTCTGTCTTGAATAAAGCCCGTTTGAGACACCTTAGATATTTCACAAGCATACAGACCATCCCTGTGACTGCTTCTGGTGAGGGTCCCAGAAAAGGTCTTCATGTCAGGTTGCAATGCAAAGGGAACTCCTCACTCTTAGACAAGAAGCAGTTCTTGCTCTGACCTGTCTGCCCCAAAGGAAGAAGGAGAGAGACTGAAGTGAGCTCTGAGTCCCTGGTGAAATGTAAGACAGGAGCAGCAAAGAGAGGTAGAAGCTCTATCAGACATTTTTCTGATATGAAAAGAAAGCTATTTGCCTGACCTTTTTCTTTAGCCTCCTCTGCTCTCAATCACGGAAGTTAGAATGTTTCTAAACTGGCTTTTAACATCCTTCCCCCCACCATACATCAAACATATAAAATAACAAGCAGAGCAGCTCAAAGTTCAAAGCATTTTGCATTGCAAAGGTGAAAAATAAAGCCCTTGCAGAGGAGCAATGAGGGTAAAGTGCAGATCCGAAAAGACACATTGTTATCTGAGAATAGAGAAGAAAGAACAAGAAGCATCACGTGCACTCGGGAGAAAGAACAGAAACTACTGAAAAATGTCCTCATGCCTGAGTCTCCCACAGCACAGCTAGGAGAGGGCAAAGAATTAGGCAAGGAACTGCCTGCCCTGAGTAGCAGGAGTGAATCCAAAAAATCAGAGTTTCAATTTTTTTTACATACCATGGCATTGGGTAGGCTTGATCCTGGCCAAGGAAAGCAGTACAGAAAGCAGCACTAGAGAGACCTACTGACCAGGAACACAGCAGCATTTGCCCAGCACACAAAGCTCACTGCTCTGCATCAAGGTCTGGAGAGCAAACACATCCCCCAGTGCTGCAATGTACTACTGCAGCAAAGGGCATCTATACCAAGGCCCTGGATGTTGATCTTTGAGGCTGCTGCTGATTGCCCACAGGTTTAGCTTATCTATCTTCAATTTGACCTAAGCAGCTGCAGAATTAGCAGTGACATCTCCCCATTCAGAAGAGGATACAAGGTTGGGATGCATACATGAGAAAACGTGAGAAGATTTGCTGTAAAGCATTGAGAAGACATTAGGAAATCCTTGTGAAGCGAGAACTATTCTCCAAGCCAGACCAGCAGCTTTTGCCATCTTTACTAGCATCAATATGTTTAAACATTATGACATTACAACCAACTTTTACAAACATTATCTCCCTATTCAGGCTGCATGAGTAGCAAACGCGGCTCTAGGCAACACAGCATCCACAAGAGATACCAAGAGGTGGCTGGAAAATGTCACCTTAACATGTGTTCTTGCAGTGTCATCAGATATGGTTCCAACAAGGGTCCATCCTGCTGCCCTGCGCCCACGCTGTCCTTGTACACGCACCTCTTGGCAGTCATACAAGCCCTGGGCAGTCACTATGGGCAGGCATTCTCCAGGCCAGGCTCTCACACATGTGTTGAGCACTTACCTCTATCGATGTCACCTGCTCCCTGGATTTGTGCAAGTGTGTCCTGGCTCTAAGACTTACTGTTTCACAGGGCCCGCCTACTTCAACCTGCCTTACAGAGAAAACTCCACCCAGCAGAAGCGTGGATGGAGCTTCTCAGAAGGATGAGAATGAGCTGTTAAAGGAGAAGGGCCAGGAAATTCCCAAGTGCAACTGAAGGGAAATATTACATCAAATATCATTTTCCATTGCAGGCCCCAGAGACTTTGACAGATCAAAGGCAGAGACAAACAGGACACCCTAGAATCACAGAACCATCATTGATGGAAAAGACCTTGAAGATCATCGAGTCCAACTGTAAGCCCTTCAACATTATCCTCCTAAGCCATGTCCCTAATTGCCTCATCTGCACAATTCCTGGACACTGCCAGGGGTAGTGGGGCCAATCTTGTTGCAGTAAGGACAAAGTCATCCACTAGGAAGGCAAGGTGGGGAATACTGGCCTATGTTTTTCCCAGTCAAGGCTGTCTGTTAACGGTTTACAGAGTGCTGGAGCTATGGGGAAACTGTGTTGGGTCAAGTGGGGCAGAAGTTGGACGCCAGAGAAATGCGTGGTAGTCTGCAACCATACAGAGACAGTGCTTTAGATCACTCCTATGTCAGGTCTCACTTTCCCTGTCTCACCTGCTGGTGAGGTGTTTACTCTCTCTTTATGGTATCCTCTTTCCCCAGGGATCCAAATGTGCTGCTCTGAGAACTAGCTGAACATAGGAGACAGCAGAAGCAAAAAATCCAGGCAAGGTTGGTTCTCTTAGCAGGAGGGAAAGTCTGACCGGGGCAGGTCACATTCCCTTTCCCTGAGCTGTGCTGCAGACACAGATGGTTATGCCCTGGTAACCCTGGTTTGAGAACTAAGGCGAGAAGCTGGCAGTGGCTCTGGAATGGCCCTGCACAGGGAACCACACAATGGTCACTGTGGTAGGGGTTTCAGTTATGCATGCTACATCATCCGCTGACAACCTGACACCTCGACACCTCTGGTAAGGACCTACCTGTAGGTTAGTGAGTGTTGCATGTTTTCACTCCAGGTTTGCAATGGTGCTGACACATCTACATGGCTCTTCCTGGAGCCTTATTCTTCCCTGCTCTGCCTGGAAGTTGTCTGCCCAGGATATCCCCATCCTTTGACCCAGTGTCCGGGTTCCTGGACAGAGTTGATCACTGCTGTTCAGTCTTCTCTTTGCTGGTGTTTTTCAATTGCATATATCCCAAGTACCAGCAACTTGGCCCATCTTTACAACCAGCAGCCTCTGCAGCATGAGCAATGTAGAGGGGGAGGAAGAAGAATGCTGCCTCTTCACAGGACACGGCTGGGCAGGTGCCCTGCTCTGGCATGCTTCCTCCTCTGAGACCTGTGGGAAGTTGAGGAGGGATCCGCTCGCTCCTGAACAATGGACACAGTTCTCCCTATATGCCTGACTCATAAGATTTAGGTGACAGGTGAAAGGAGCAAATGGCAGTGAGCCGAGTTGAAGCATTCACTGTCAGTCACTTCTGTGTCCACAGGGACCGTCAGTCTCTGCCAGCTACTGCACACAAGGAGAGGGCCCAGGGGGACGAGAGGAGGCAGGGTACTGGCAAGGCTCTTGCTTCATCCGCACCACCCTGCAAGCTGGACACCTGGTTCAGAAATGCCTCCACGTTACAGCCATGCTGGGAGCTGCCTGCTCCACCTCTCCGTGTGCGTAGCCACAGTGAACACACAATGTCTTTGGAAACACTTGCAGCCTTCTGCCTATTCCCAGAAACACTTAGCATCACACTTAGCAGAGCTAAATACATGTGGACAGGCCACTTGCTACTGCTGACATACCAGAGGACGCAGGCTTTATTACTGGTTTTAGGCAGAAGGTCTGCTCCTCCATGCTAACGGGTTCTCCTGTGCTGTGCACCTTGCTTCCACATCACTCAATAGCTAACAGTGCATTTCTGCTTTTTACACTCCTTCAGTCAGAGGTGCTTTCTGGGCACTCAGAGGCTACTGAACCCTGTGAACTGCCCATGCAGTGAAGTTCTTCATTCCTTAAACATCAAAGAGGATAGGGAAAGCAGCTGCTGAACAAGCACTGGATGCATAGGAGCAGAAGTGTGATGTCAATGCTCATTTCTGTTAGAGAAGGTTCCTCCTGAGTCAAAGCAGTATTTGCTCCATGTGGCTTCTGCAGCAGTCCTAACTCAGGACCAGCACACTTTGAGGAGTCTGTCATCCAACAACAGTTACCTTGTTGAGGCACAGGCCTATGCTATGCTATGCTGCACGTTCAGCTTGGCTCTCAGGCTGGTGCTGGGCCCTTGAATGCATGATAAACTTAGTTTGCTAATTGTTAATGCCAGGTCTTCTTTAATTGCGCCTGCAGAGGAGGAGAGAGAGCGGAAGATGTAGAGCAGTCCAAACTTATTGAAATCCATTCAATTTCACAAAGAATAAACTAATGAATATTAAAGCATGAAGGGAGTTGATGAACTCTCTCAATAAGTTTTTCTAACCTTGCAACTGGAAAACTATCCACCACTGTCAATGCCAGTATGGATTACAAGAGTGTGCCACTGAATTGAAAACTGTAATTTTCTACTGCTATTTTAAAACACTTCTCACATTCAATATTTATTTTACTTGTCACTATTCTTGCATATTAATTGTAGAAATTGTTCTGTAGATAAGAATCTAGTAGCTAAAAAGCTTAACATATACTTGCAAATTACAATATCTTTAGATATCAGCTATATGCATGTCCACCTGATATGGCACAACTTAAGGTTCCTGGAACTGAAAGCTCATAAGATTATCTATTCTATCCTCTTGCCCCTACTGGGGCTAGCTCACATAATTAATATTTTTAGCAATATCACAAGGAATATTTGTGCCTTTCTTATTAGCATCTTACACCCTACAGCGCTACAGCCTCTGGAAGAAGGAAAGAGACAGAGACAAATGACTAATACAATGTCCTCTGTGAAACATCTCCTCGTGTCCAAGTGGTCTCTGTCACACACAGGCTGGTTTGTTCCCAGACAAATATGGCTGCAGCTTTTCCCTTGTGTTTGCTTCTAAGTTGTAAAGTTGTTGTCCCTTTAGAAATAGCGTAATATAAAACGGCTTGTCTGAATTGTCACAATTTAGTCCCAGAGCTAAACCTGAATTTATAGCTTACTCTTAAAGCCCTGTAAACAATTCTCAACCCACCCAATCAGACCAGTAAATTCTGACTTGCAGTTGAAATATCACTGTAAGTGGTTCTTTTATCAAAGAGTCAAGCTACACTTAGGTGCAAGGAATGTATTCATCATCATTCAGCAGATGGTCTATAGAATGTGCTGGAGCAGATAAACTGGTAAAACCACGACCAAAGACAAGAGCAAGATCAACAAATAGGCAAATCCAATGGCTATAAACTATGTAAATGTTCAAAATTTACAATATGCTGGGTATTTACAATATGCTGGCTTATGCTGGGTATTGTTTTTCATGTGAAAATCTTTGCATGTATGGAAACAGAACTGGAGTTTTTACATAGCAATTGGCTAAAATATACTTCTTCAGAAAATGGAACTTAAACTTTTCCCCTCTCACTGAGGGAATATCAGAGTAAATTAGAATGTGCATTTATTTCCAAGTGTTTCCTCACAAAATGAAGTAGCAGTAAGATTATATATATATATGTATATAAATATATAAAAGATATCTATGTATATCTTTTTTTTCCACAAAATCTACCAGAAGTGGGAATTAAACCCCGTGCTATAGAAACAGCACTCTTGAGACACTACAACTTTCTGAAGGAAAGGGAAGAGTTTTATGAGAGTTTTAATACCTATATCAATGCGACTGTCAATGAGAGCATGCACTCTCAACATTTTTGCAGTTTATACCAACTAGGGCAGGAGCCTGCCATGTTGGAGGGCTCCTTGAAGCACTTCCTCCATGCTAGAGAAATGGGCTGACATGCACGTCATGTTGCCCTGCCTCTGTAGCTGTAAAGGAAGAAAAAAGCACCAATGCATGTTGCTTCCAAGGATGTAGCAGTCTGGACACAAAACCCGCCCCCCACCAAACTGAATCACAAGTCATCAGCAAGTACCATGAAAGCAGCATAGCTGCATGAAAACAACTATTTGCTTTGTTTCCGGATCAGAGAGTTGAACATGAATCTAATACACTGTTCAGGAAAACCTTACACCTTATCCACACGCTAGTATCTGTGCATCTCAGTTAACATGACATTTACTTCTCTCTCTATAACTCAAACTGAAACAGTAGGACCTTTTGACTGGAGATGTTCTTTTTCCATGAATCTCTTTTTTACAAGATAATGAGTGCTTGCCACACAATGTCTAAAGCAGTGTCACTTATTAGTTCGGTGACTAATTCAATGAATAAATCACCCCATCGCATCAGGAACAATGGATTCTTATTGTTAATAATGCTACTTTCTGGTCTCTACCTAAGAAGCTGAAAACTTTTCCATACTCACACAACCCCTCACTGAACTTTTATTCTAATACCAAGGAGACCTGTGAATGTGATGATATGCACGTCACTAAAGCCTTCACTATACCCGCTAGGAAGAAGTCCTGAGACCAGCCGTTATACTTTAACCCTCTGTCATTACTTGTCCGTTTTACACATACTTGTCATTTGTGACATTTACTAGGGCTTCTATCCTTTCTGACCAATGGACATTAATACCTGTGCTCTAATTATTTCTGCCAATCTCTGGTCATCAATAAATCTCACCCACTGCCTAGTACCAGGAGCTGTATTTCCTTTCCTGACATAGTTCCATTTTTTTTTTTCCCTTCTGTTGTTGCTGATTACTTGCCTTAATAAAAAAACTTCTTGGCCAAATCTATCTGACTGATGTACTTCAATCTTCTGGTTTTACTTTTGTCTACCTAATTTTTCATTTCTTATGGAATGACATAAAAAGGCATCCTACTATGGATAGGGCAAATAAAGGATGCTCTAGAAATATCTGAGGTAAGATTCAGTGCTGTTTACTGCAGTAATTATCTGAAATTACTCCTGCACACTCAAAGGCAGTCTGTTCAGGTGCAGGAAACAGGCAAGAGTAACTTGGGAAGGACATTCCTGGGCTACGTTCTGTTTTACAGAATAATTCAATGGCAATGCTCATTTATCATCTTCACTGCACTACAGGACTTGAATATTGAACACTGAGGGAAAAGAAAAAGCGGAGCTCAGAAGATAAACAAGAGAGACTATATCAGTTTATGTAAGTAAGGCTGTAAGAGTGAGATCGCTTAACACTTTACCAACACACTACATAAAAGAGAAAAATAGTTTAAAAAAAAAGTGCATTCAACTATTGGTTTTGCTTCACTGGTGAGCTTTCTGTCTTCCTTACATAAGTAGGTGGTCTAAAACCCAACATGAGCACCTGCACTGAAGCCCAAGGTTGAGTGGGACAGCAGAGAGGGACATACCAGCATGCATAGCCTGGTAACTTCCTGGTAACTTCAGGAAGCCCCATGCAGGCACTGACTCCTTCTGCCAGGCATGCAAGAGCGTTGCTGAGACTTGATGATACTGATGGGGCTCTAAGAGCCACTGACCCAGGCAAACAAGCTAACACTAAAGCCGCGTGTGGCAAAGCAAAGACTCAGTGGCAGACTGGGCTGCCAGCTGCATGCAGAGGCTGCCACGTGCCTCCTCTTTGCTCCCCACCATCCTGAAATCTTTTCCTACTGTGGAGGCTCTGTCTGGGCTGCACAGCACTGCAATGGTTCCAACGCCAAGGGCTGTGTTCCAGGTACACCTGCCAAACACCATCTGGCTAGGGGAACCAACGGACACTAGTCAATTTTACCCTCCCACAACTATACAAACACTGCTCCGGTTTCCCCAGAAAATGTTGTTTCCTGGTCATTGTTTCCTCATTACTTTATTGGACTGTGACTCCAGCAGTGGTGCTGTAAAAGGCTCTTGTCTGTGCTGGAGGTGCTGCTACAGGGGAGGGACCCACTTCCCTCCCCCCGAAGGCCCAGAGGCACCTGCATGCAAGGCAATGACAAGGCTTGGCCTTCCTGTTTTAGAGTTTCCTTCTCAATTTGCCAAGCTGTAACCTGGGCTGGGCCTGCTTTCTGCAGGCTGCAGCGAGCGTTTCGGAGCGCAAAGCCGTGGCAGTCGTGGTACCTGTTGGGAACGGCCCTGCTCTGCCCAGACATGCTGCGAAGGGCCAGAGGGGGCTGCAGAGGACTCTTGCGACAGGCCCCAGGGGACCTGCTCTGGAGGGCTGCAAGGCCTAGTGGGGTGTCCGTTGTGAGTAAAGTCCCCTGGCTTGGGGACTCTCTGCAGCCTGCTTGGGACTGCACCTTGGAGTGCCTGGGATTGGGGGGTTGCACCTCAGGGTGCAGAGGAGCTCAGTGGCTGTGCCGTGGGGTGCCCAGGGCCAGGCAGACTGCATGGTGTCTATAAGGGGCCAGCCTCTGCCAGGCCCTAGCTGAACCATCACACTGGGGTCACAGCTCGAGTACTGACACATCAGAATGTTTATTAATAAAAAAAGATAAAATAACTTACTCCCTTTTTCTGCACAAAGAGTAGAGTATAAAGAGCTCTGCCTTCTCAAGATGCCCAGAAAAGGCAGGATGTCAGGCACTTTGTTCTTGCCCTCGGAGGAGACTGTTGTCTCCTGCCCTGCGGCACAGCGTGGCGCAGGTGCTGCCAGCCATGAGGACCAGAGCCGGCGGCTGCTCATCGCCCTTGTGGGTGGTTGTGGCAGGGCAGCCGTGCTTGCCTGCTCTAGCTGGTTCAGGGCTGCGGCACACCTGTGGGGAAGGGGCAAAGGCAAAGTGTATGGGGAGCACCAGCAACTGGGTGCCAGGGGCCTGTGAGTGACAGTGTAGGAGGAGAGAGAACGTCTGCTTCTTCCTATGGTGCTGAGAGGGGCTGCAGAGGCACAAACGGCAGAGCCATAGGATGGCTACCGTCTGTAGGCAGTGGGAGGTTGGGGCCAATTGGGGGCAGCTTGGCCTTCTCCACTGCCACCTCACACAAGGCTGGGCCTGGTGGAGCCGGAGGTCATAGTGGTTACTTGTCACACTCCATATCCTGGGCCCCCTCAGCACCCTGGTAGTGCATCTCACAGAACTCCTGGATGCGGCTGCAGGCCTCCAAGATCATCTCCTCAGGCACTGTGATCACCACACGGAAGAAATTTGGGTACTCAAAGCACTGAAACGAGAAAGGGCAAGGGCTGGATGAAGGCATGGAGTGCTCCCCTCCCTCAGCAAGTTTGCTGATGACACCAAACTAGGTGGAGTAGCTGATAGCCCTGAGGACTGCGCTGCCATCCAGAGGGACCTGGACAGACTGGACCACTGGGCAGTGAGAAATCTAATGAAATTCAACAAGGACAAGTG
>JAUBOD010000894.1:2563003-2594637 GCA_032353885.1 Nothura maculosa | reverse complement strand
CTGCATCCGCGGGCTGCTGCGCGTCTACGGCTCGCCCGTGTGCGCCGAGCGGGAGCAGCTCTACGGCAGCAAGGGCTACCAGGGCTTCCGCTGCGGCCTGCACGGCGCCGAGGTGGCCGCCGGCGTGGCGGGCGGCCTGGCCGCCCTGGCCCACGCGCTGAGCGCCGCGCTCGCCCTGCGCGCCTACCGCGCAGTGCGGCGGCTGAAGCGGGCGCCGGCGGCAGCCTGCGAGCAGTAGCGGGAGCGCCGCGGCCCGGCCGGGCGGCAGGGCCCTGCCCCGGGCGTCGTGCGCTGTCCGGTGCCTCCTGCAGCAGGAACCACCTGTGGCTCCCACCGCGCCCCGCCGCCTGCGGGAGGGCCCCCGGCTCCGCAGGGAGCGCCGGCTGCGCCTTGCTGGCAGACACCTTCCTAAGGAAGCAGGAATTAATACAGGCGGTTAATGAAGTATAACGTATTAGATAAACATAGGAGGGAACAGGGGTGCATTTTTCTTTTCCCCATTGCACTTTTGAATGAAATTCTTTAGGGTGAATGAAATCTAGGTTGAACATCCCCAGCCTGATCTGTGACCTAGTGCCTTTGTTTCAGAGCGGCTTGAGGATGGCAGAGTTCTGTAGGAAATGGTCTCATATATTGTTTACCGTAGTCCTGCTTGTATAGACTCCAGCACTCGGCAAACAGACAAAAGCTGTAGGAGCTTAGAACTGAAAAACAAGTGGCTTAGGCAAAAGAAGACTGTTCTCAAACTCCATTTTCAGTGTACAAGTTCAGGAAATGGGATGCTGCTCTTGTACAGCTGATAAGACAATTAAAGGTGAAATTAACTTTCAAAAAGGCTCCAAATTTTGTTTACTTTTATATAAAATAAGAAAAATAAAAAGTAATCCTAGAATGATGCCTCAGGATGAGTATCGTTTCTCAGCAATGGCAGTTTCATACAGTGTCCGTAAGCAGAGGGAACAAGCCCTGGTCTCACACACCAGGTGCTGGAGCCCCGCCACAGCGCGGGGGGTTCTGGAGCGCCGCCGCTCGCTCTTGTGCATAGAAAAAAAGAAGCAAAGCCTGCTGAAAAGTACAATTTGGCTCAGTTATATCTCTGCTTTCACAGGCACCACTGCCTAAACCAATCTTTATGATTTCAGAAGCTTTGGAATAATAGTGGAAGTAGAGACATAAAGGTGTGAGAAATTCTCTCAACAGTAATAGTCCAGGTCCTTGTGGCTCTGTTTCATTTCTCCTCCTTTTTGTGAGCCACTGAACTGCTCCACAGAGCTACCCAGCTCTCTGCCTGCTGCAGCTACCCTTTGGAGCAGGCAGCTCGTGCAGGGATGATGTGCGAGTGGAAGCAGCCGCACAGCGTTCAGCGAAGGCGAGCCTGCACTGTGGCTACAGCTTAGCACGTATCACACATGCCCTCTAGTGCAGTAACAACCAGAATATAGAGTTAGATGAAAGTAAAAATCTTTATTGCTAAGTCAGCTGAAAACTTGATGCAAAAATATTCTTCCTTCTTAAACTGTTCTGTACATCCGAATAAAGAATTGATGGAATAGTGTTTTCCTGCAATCTTGCACCATTTGCCTCTCTTAAAGCACTGCACACGCAGGCTACAGTGCTGAAGGTGCACTCATTAAATGACCTACTCCCATGTACAGTGAAAGAGGGGATTATTACAGGCTCATGCTAGAGTGGAATACATAAAATGGTCTCCATTTTACAACAAAAAGCATGAAGAAAGATTATTTTAGGAACAATAGATATGCTGCAATTTTTGTTTATCATGCTCTGGGCTTAGGTGAGTCAAAAAAAAAAAAGGTAATATTTAAAAATTAAAAACCAAAAGATAACCAACCATTATGAGTCTGCAGATGACAAGAGAACAACAGACAATGACTGCACAAAACCAGAGGTGAACCTACTGCCTGTAGAAGGCCCTTTGGCAAGTGACATGAAAGCCATCACAGCTAGAAAGAATTCAGAACCTTCCGAGTCCAAGGGCCTTCAGTTTGGCTGAGTGTCCTGTGTACTAGGATTGCAGCCCCAAAGCTGTTTTACCCTAGCAAAGGATATACTTGCTGCAGCCTTGGAAATTTTACTCTCCTCTCTAGTTGGAGTAGGACTCTGATGAAATTCCAGGCATCTATTGTGGTGCCTCCACCTGCCCTGTTTCATGTGCTGGGAGCAAGTTGGAAGCGATCCTTTATGCTTACCACTCCTTCATCAACCATTCCTCATGGAATATATCCTGTTTTAATTCCTCTTGCTGAAGCCTTTCTGGAAAGGTCAGGGCAGATCGGTCAGTGCCTCCACAGTATCTGTTCCTGGCGACCAAGCTCACCAGCAGGGATGCAGCCACCCAAGAGGTGGATAAACTGTAACCCACAGCCCAAGTTGACTGTGGCCCTGGAATCCTGCAGGCCTGGCACTGCTCTCAGCAGGGATGAGAGCGCCTGGCGGCCCCAGGGTAAGGATACCTCTCCAGCACTAAGTTCATTGATCATGAAAGGGACAGTCTCAGTGCTGTGGTTCTGGAAAGAGGATGAATCTGTGCAACTACTGCATATACAATTTGGAAAAGAGACTGGAAAATAATAGTAGTAAGGGAAGTGAGTTAACACTTGCTATTCCTTTCTGCGAGTCCATCCGCAGACTTGCCCACTTGTACCTGTTCCGCACACAGCAGTGCTCCTAAGGAGTTTGAAATACAAGGTATGTTAATAGGTTGGATGAGGAAGACAAGGTAGATGCCTCCTGCCTCTAGAGAAGCAGAGAAAACATAAGGCAGCGGGGAGGATGCTCAGACTGTGCTGCCGAATCAGGGAAGTGGTTCATAACGTTAGTATAGAGAAACCGGAGGAAGCAATGGATTCTACCTAGTACTTGAGAGAACAAGTAATTTCTGTCAGTTCCTACTCACAGAAAATAGCAGCTGGTTGTACTAAGCTTCCTTTCCCCTTCAACCCCCAGAACAGCACTGGAGAAAAGGCCAAGTCATTTGCCACTTCCATGAGGAGCAGCAGCTCAGCCCTCTTGCATGCTCCAAGGTGGATGTTTGCATTTTGCTTAATCCTATCCTTTCCCCAGTGAGCAGAGCAGAGCCGTTCACAACAACGTTCCTGCAGTGTTACTGGGTCAGATTGGCAAGGTGGCTCTGTTGGATTTTCCACGTCAATGCAAGAAAAATGCATATGCATTAACACGTGCCACATTTCTGCAACAGTTTGACACCGATGAGAAGCCAATTGTCAGTCCTGCTGTCAGGTTTCAGAAACTGATGGGTGGGCAGAGATTTTTTTCATAAAGTTATCACCAGTGAATGAATTACAATTATCAAACATATTGGAATGAGTCTTTTCTGCATACTTACATAAAGAGAACCTCAAATTTTATTTTTAGACTTCAAATCTTGTTCTGATGTTGATTCCTGAGGATTCAAAGTGCTGCTGCTGTTATGATCCCAAGAATAAGCCTTTTTTCCAGTTTCCAAATGAAATGGATATTTAAAAGCAATCGAAACTCAAGTGGATTTAAATTCTGAAAAAAAGTTTGGATGAGTTGTCTTATGATTACATGGTGACTAGCAGAAGGTATATACTAAACATTTGTTCTTTTCTGCATAGTAAAAATACATTTTTCCCTCTGAAAATAAATTCAAAGAGCTCTGAAATCCGAGTAAAACTGTTAGATTCCATGGCAAAATCTATACTGTCAGTATCCAACAAGCTGTCTACACAGTATTTCTTTTTGAGCAAGGCCTGAATTTCATCCAAAATAAACATCTCAAATCCTTCACATCTCTTGATGGGAAAAATAAAAATTAGGTTTTTCTTCCTAAATATAATTAATAAAGAAAAGGCACTAGCCCATGTTATGGTCAGGATTATTACACCACTGACATGACCAGGGCAGCTGCTGTGCAGCTCTGCCAGCTCAGACACCTGCATGCTACAACAGCAGTCTCTTCACAAGGCTCTTCTGAAAATGATGTCCTGTGTCAAAAACCTTAAGGGCATCACAGTGCATCTGCTGAGTGGACAAGGGCCAGTTCACCATCACTAAAACCATTTTAAATATCTCCTTGTTGATAAAGATGTGCTTATAAAGTGCTAATAAAGATATTCTCAAGGTTAAAACAATATCTACTTTTTCCTTTTGCATTGAAAACTAAGCAGAAATAAGTATACCCTCACCTTATTTGCTAGTAATTTGGGCATGTACCACAAAATGCAGATGGCTATTGTTTCACAAACTGACTCCTGCTTTCAGAAGTAAGCAGTGATGCTGTGACTGAAGAGGAATGTTGGTGGAACAGACCACTATGCTCCTCCAGCCCATGAGGGGCAGCCTAGTTGCTTGCTTGCCTGAGATCAGCACACCACTGCTCACATCTGCATTTCTTCTAGAATGGGTAGCGCAGCAAAATGAGCACGAGCTCTGTGTCTTTTGGATATAGAAATCCTCTATTGTGACTAATCCATGACAGGGGTGGCCAAGCTGCTGGGATGGATCTGAGCCTTGCAGCTGTAAGTACTACCTCAATCAACAAGACCACAATCTCTCATCTGCTCCATGTAAAGCATCCACTGGCATCCACTTAACAACAGCTGTATTTCCTCATCCAGGTTAGGCTGACACCATCCAGCTCCTCACTCTTCCCTGCACCAGTGCATACTCACAGGTACCCTGAGTCCTCCAGGACCCTAACAACACCCACTGGGAAAATACCCCCACATATGCTAGGGACAGGGGCACTGGAGCCCTCTCTCCCCAGGCCCTAAGTAATAAAGTGCTGGGCTGATGGGGAGGAGAACAGCCTGAGTGCAATCAATGAAAGTGCTTGCAATGCATGTAGAAAACCATTCTTGGGTCAGCTTCATCACAACTAGCTGTATTCTTTCAAGAAAGAACAAAGTCAGGTGCTGTCATGGGGCTGGGCCAGAAATATTCACATAATTCCAAGTGCTACACGTGCACTTTAGCAGCCTCCTTGTCCCCACACTGATGCCAGCTCCTCATCTGCAGGGCTGGCAGAGCCTCAGGGGGAAGGAGTTACTGGCGGGTGGTGGGACACCCGTCTTCCTCCTAGCACTCACCCAATTAGCAGGCAGTCCCTAGCAGAGCTCAGCTGCTGCTCTGTGTGCTCAGAACAGCTGAGGCTCCACAGTGAAAAGCTGACAGCCCAGACCTTAGCGCTCCCAAATCTTCCTCTGCTCCCACTAAGGAAGCAGCAAATGCCTGTACTCCTTATAGATCCCAGCTCCTCCTTGGAGGAGGATCCACCCTTATGGGACAGGGCTTCCTGGGACAGACAGTGTGGGAGCAGTACTTGCAGGGTTACAAAGCGGTATCAAACTCCTCTGGCAGAGTCACTGCAGGCTCCTCTTTCTGCCCCTGATCTGCTCCATTCTCCTGGTGCTGCTTCATTTGTTCCTTCACTTCCTCCTCCAGATCAGGCGGCACCACAAACTGATCCTCTGGCTCCATCTGGGATGGAGCAGCAAAATAACCAGTTTTCTTCTTGGGTGCCTCTGTGGCTACTTCAATGAGGTCGAGGCTCTCCTCCAAAGGCACTATGGAGCCATTGGAGAGCTTCTTTCCATAGAGACAGCACGTGGAAGGCGATTTCTGCAGTTCACACTTCTCCTTCACTCCTGTCTGCACACCGTTGCTGTTTACACTGTTCTGGCTTTGAATCATGAGGACAAGTCCATCAGAATCATCCTCTGGCACTGCAGCAGAGGAGCTGTACCCTAGAGCAGGAGGTTCAAATTCCAGCCCCTTTCCTTTACAACAGTGGATATCGACTTCCACCTCCACTTTACTGCCATTCGTCATGACACCTTCCACTGGCTGCTCATCATCACTGTCCAGCCCATTGTCAGACTGGTTACTAGAGAAGGTGGCACAGGAAGGTTGCCGCTGAAAGATGCTCGAGGGGAGTACAGGATGTAGGCTGCAACGTCGCTCTTGTCTTGGCAGCAAGCTGCCCTCAAGACCAGCAGCATTGTGTTCATCTGAAGCAGTAGAACCTACCTCGCTGCTAACTTCAGAAGCAGACAGTTCACTGCTGAACTCTGAAGCAATTCCACTGCTAGAGGAAGGTGTTGCTAGTTTGGTGGTGGTTGAGCTAAATCCCCCAGGACCTGGCAGGGTGAGTCCCTGCATCTCGCAGGTGCAGCTGTCCTCACTAATGTTCAGGCACACCACCATTGCACCTACATTGTCTTGGCAACCATAGCTCTGGGCCAAAGTGCAGAGTTTCTTTGCAGCAGCTAGCGGGTCATGTAGATGGCGCACAGCTGAGACAGCCTCTGTGTAGGAAAGGTATTCCCAGAGAGCTCTGTTTCCCAGAAGTAGCAGCTCATCTTGTACAGTCAGTGGGATGGAACTAACATGTGGCTTGGGCAGGATCCAGGGATGCAGGTATGTGCAGCCCAGCATCCGAGTACAGCAAGTCACACCATTAACCTTGTTGTCCTGCAAACAAAAAGAGCAATGAAGCAGCAGCATTAGGCCTAGCAACAGATCATTCTGAGAGCAGTATTTCCCTTGCCCACATACTGGTTTGGAGCCCTTGGGATAGGCTAATGCAGCACAGACATAGCTAAGTCTGCCACAGTTTAAGGGATGAAGATGCAGGTAGTGCAGATGTTCACACTACCTATCATCCCACTGCTGGCAGCAACAAAGCGTTACCAAACACATGTTTTTGCTGCATTCTGAACAGGGCATGCTGTAGAGAATCTTTTGAAACGTGCATCTGAAACACCTGCAGCACATTGGCCACAGAATCTTGAAAGAAACGTCTTCTGCCCCGCTCCCCCTGAGAGAGAGAATATAACCTTCTGCTTTCTCATTGCAAGGCAGATTATCCTAGCATTAGATAGTTTCTGCACATTTACTAAACTATTTTCAACTTTGTTAACATGAATTCTACAGACATTCTATGGAAGTATGTACATTATACCCGGAGGAAGAAAACAGCAAGCAGCGATCACACTACTGCTGTATCATGGAGGTATTACTGACCTTCTTTCTGTTCCCAACAGATAGTCCTCCAGCTACAGAAAAAATCTTCAATTTCCTGAACTCAAAATTACTGACAGAGCCCTCAGATCTCTTTTCTAGGTCAGTGCACAGAGAGTATACAGTCTCCACAGTGTTCTTGGCTCTTCAATCTCTTTAACTTCTTGCATATTAAGTAGCTGAGGGCATGAGCCAATCCAGAATAAAGCACAGGGTTGTCTCATACAGATCGGTGTTCACAACCTCATCAATTTCTGTACCCTTAACATGTTAAATGTTGGTAATAATTATTATAAAAAAGCAGCAGAGAACACATGCAGAAAATTCTCATTGGCAATTATTTCATTTGCAAGATGTTTTTCAGAATCCACTGATCATCCAGTTTTTAAATCACTTGATTTAAAGTGATTTCACAAATATTTCTGTCGGCATGCAGTGGAACATGGTGTCTCACAGAGCTATAACATATTAAGAGATTTTCTGTGTCAGAAAAAAAGCTTTTGATCTCATTTTTATCAAACAAATTTGACACTTTTAAGAGACTTTCTGTACATAAAATTATTATGACTGGCACCAATTACTCAGTTCTTTATCACTGGCACTCTGGATCAAAGCTGACAGTGACCAAACAAGCACCAATTAAGGGCTCTACAAATTACTATCTCATCTTTTCTTTGGTATATATTAGCTATTTCCAGGGAATAGCTAAGGGAAGGTCTTTGGAACCTTTCCTTTTATTTAATGAATTAATGTATTTAAATTAACCTTGAGAGATTTCTCTGAAAATGATTTTAATTCTTTTGAATAAAAGCACTAAACATTCCTGCCTTTTCTGCATTAAATTTTCCACAGGTAGTATATAGCTGTGTTCTGCACGTCTCAAGACCAACTAATCCTCTACCTTACTGAGCAAAACATGGAAGAACTCTAAAGAAATGTACTTGTTCATGCTTTGCAAGAGGCACTGAAAATGGGTTAAATATTTTGAGGGGTTTTGAGACAAGATGATATTCCAGGCTCTGATCTGTTGCTGAGCATGGCTCTTCTCCACACGCAGCCAGGTCTTGCTCTGTATCATGTACTTCCCCCTTTTCTAGCTTCAAACCTAGTTTCTTTCTCTATCCACTTTCTCTCTAAACCATCCTTTTTGTCATGTCATGTCTATCATTCTCAGGCCCTGATGGGTGTTTTAGGATGCAGAATACTGAGTAGCTCACTAGCAAGAGGAGCAAGGCAAGTCATGCTAATGTCTTTATGCTATACTCCCCGCTGTTGTGCAGCCAAAAGACCTCAGCATGGCACGTACTTAAATCAAGCTTTTACTGTAGGGTAGAGACTGAAATGAAGAAGGTCCAAACCAACCTCTGTTATAATGGCTTTTTGCTCCTTGACTCTCTTGACTTCTTCTGAACATTGTTCAAGACTGAAGACCTTGGAGAGGGGCAGTGGTTTTCCACTTCGGCACAGAACGGCTTGGCACGTCCCCACATTGGCCACCGTCAGAGAAAAGTTGCTGGCTGGATCTGCCACATCATGACGAATATAGCAAAGGACAGCAGAGCAGCCCAATTTCTGCCCAGCCATGCCCAGCTTCCTGTTGGAGGAGAAGGTATAGAAAGGCTTCATATTCCAACAACTGGTGTTCTGGAGCGCCACCTCACCCCACAAAGCATATTAAGTGATGCACCTGTGAGAGTCACACTAGCTTACTCAATGTCCTACCTGTGAGAGACCAAGAAGGTGTTGGACATGAACATCATGTCTGACTGCTGCACCTCCTCCTGGAGCACATCGGCCATGGTGCACTGCAGCAAGCGGGGCAACTCCTCATTTTTGTCACCATCAAACATGCCATACACAGCCTCCACTCCCTCTGCAAAGCTCCCCAAGGCCAAAGATGACACACATAACCTGTCAGAAAAGCACACAGGCAAAGTTAAGCTATCTCAAAAGATTACATGGTCCTCATCATCACAGACATGAGGCACCTTCCTCCAAGAACTGTTCGCATGGGGCAGCAAAGCTGCTGTTCCTTTATCCCCTACTCCAAAAGATGTAGAACTTCTGGTTACCACTGGAACTCCTCGACTCTCATCGTGCACACTGGGGAGAGGGCAATTGGCACAGACAGCAAGCAAGAGCAAAAGCACCTCCCAGGGTGAGAAATGAAGCCCAAGCATTCCAGGATAAGCATGAGAAATGAGGACTCAGACAAGAAAGAGATCTGAGTTACTGAGAAAGATAACCAGGGAGACAGAGGGATGGATGAGCTATCCAGTGAAGCGAGTCTTCACTGAAGACACAAAGTGTCAGGATCCAACAGACCACCATACTCACTTGTTCCTTTGGCCTGCCATCTCAGCTACTCCATGACTCCAGAAGGTAGAAGTCAGTCCTGTGTCTGCTGTGAGGAAGGGCTTAGCATCAATCTTCAGCGTGGCTATGTGACTATGGAGAGAGAAGGAAAGTCGTTCTCTTCTAAATGCCCCTGAACAGCTTATGGTCAAAAGACCACAGACAGTCTTGAGTTTTAGACAAAAGATTGTAGAAAAAAATGCACTGAGAAAAGGAGATAAAGGCCTTGTTGAGATGTCTGGTGGCGCATGCCACAGACAGCAAGGAGATCCTCATATGACCTAGGAAGTTTTTTTACTTTCTCTGCTACTATAGACTCAGCCTTTGTCCTTGCTACAGGGTAGAAAGTTTCATCTGCCTTAGGCATGGAACATTATAACTTTCTGCAGTACCCCTGATGGCATCTCATCTTCCCTCCTCATAGGGAGGGTGTTGCCCTTCCCCATGCAAGTCACTAGAGGCCTGGCATCTCAATAGCTCACCTGAAGATGTCCAGTGTCTTGTGTTCTAGCACCAGATTTGTGTTTCCGGTCAGGTCCAACTCTTGCAAGGTACTGGGCAGTGCCTCAGGAATCAGGATTTCAGTTAATTCATTGCAGCTCAAGTCTACAGACTGCAATATCAGAAAAGCACAATCAGAAAAAAGAATCAATTCTGTTTCCTCATGGGGTCAGTTACTCTTTTGGTCCTTCCTAACATTACATGTTCCTTATGTCTGTAGACTAACTCTGAGACCCTAGCCCCCTTTATCCTGCTATCCTTGCCCCACTGGAGCCTCTACTGCTACTCTTCTTGTCCACTACTGACCACATCGCACAAAGAAGCCATGAAAAACAGGGCTGACCTATCAGTAGAAGAGTAACTTACAAGCAGCAAATGTCTGTGTAGGGAAGAAGGGGCCAAACTCTTCTCAGTGGTGGCCAGTGATAGGACAAGGGGTAATGCGTATAAGTAGCACACAGGAAGCTCCATCTCCATGTGAGGAACAACTTTACTGAGAGGGTGCCAGAGCCCTGGAACAGGCTGCCCAGGGAGGTTGCAGAGTCTCCTCCTTTGGAGGTCTCCAAACCCGCCTGGATGCTGCCCTGTGCCACATGCTCTAGGTGCCTGCTGGAACAGAGGAGTTGGACTAGATGATCTCTAGAGGTCCCTTCCAACCTCAACCATTCTATGATCTATACACAGCAAAGCCAGAACCCTAATATTGAAAGCACTGGTCTCATTATAGATACTAAAAGGCCTATATATGCACACATTTATCTAGCCATTTAACACTTCCTATTGCCTGAAATGATACATCAGAAATACACCAAGACAGATGACGAAGATAAGTGAGAGCTGAACCATCCTTGTTCAACTAAGAGACAGATTTAGAATATATATTCCGTAGCCTCAAGAAGATCAAGCAAAATGTGGGGATCTCTACTTCCTCTCCTATTTGTTACTTTCCATTCTCCCACTCAAATCTCATTCTGATACCTGTCTACTCTCTCTATAACAATACCTGAATATGGGGCAAATGCAGGATCTCTGGAAAGATGCTGATTTCATTAGAGTGTGCAATAAGTGTATGAAGTAGCTTGCAGTTTGCCACTGTTGTGGGAATTGTTTTCAGCTTGTTGCCACTGAGATTCAGCTCTTCCAAGCACTCCAGCTTACTCAGTTTGCTGAAAGAGAAAAAAAAAGTACACCGTAATACCTTATAAAGAAGAATTTGTCACCTTAGGAATCTGCAGATACAGTATCTACAGAACCTGCCCTTTACCAGCTACACTTCTGATTCATTTGCAGAAGGCAGCAAGTCCAAAGAGATACTATAACATCTGGGGTTCCCCAGATGTCTTAGCTGCATTTCTAAGAGATAGATCCCTTCAACTCCTATAGCACTAAAGCAGAGGGTTATGATACTTGTATTTGAAAACCTGCAGGACATATAAACTTATGATGTCACTTTCAAAGTAACAGCCAAGAGCTCTTCAGCCTATTACTGAGTACTTCTGTATTCATGTAAAGGAAATTCTTTTCTACCAGTATAACATTAGCACTCTACTATATTCTGGAGAACAAATACATTCAACTCCCAAAACTGGGTTGTGAAGGACACTGAAAAGCAATTGTGAATTAAGTATCATCATTCAGCGAAATTCCTTCTACTAAGGTCTCTGCAGCAACGTTTATCTGATTCACTTACAGTCAGCAGATCAATGATTAATAATAAAAATACACACATTCACAAAACAATATCTAGTAAAATGTGCAGATAAAATGTGGTGGAATTACAGTTTCAATATTCAGTAATATTAACTACTTGGTAACCGTAACACAGGATTTAAATTAACAAAATGTATATAGGAATTTCTGCCAGCCACATGAGAGAAAACAATCCTTAGAGTTCTGGCTACAAAAAGACTTAGGAGTCAGATAAAGTAGTACTCAGGACTCAAGTAGGGACTCAAGTAGCTGCCGGGAGCCCAAATTATCTCTGCTTTTGATCTTCAGTACAGCTGTGTCCACTACTGCTATCCAAATACACAGGGAGAAAAAAAAAAAGAATGAAAATTGGAAAGGGTTCAGAGAAAAGCTACAAGGCAAGGCATGTGTAAGGCCTGGAAGTCTCCTTATATACTAAGAAGCTAAAGAGGTTGAGTCTATTTATCAAACTGAATAGAAAGCTAAGGGATTCTTAAACAACACTTCAAAAATACCTGATATTACATGGCTTTCATATTAGAAAGACTGTGTGTTATACTGGCTGATGGAGGAAGCTAATTATTTCTCACCAAAAATAGGATGCAGTTTGAATCGAGAACAACAGAAACAAGTTACTAAGAATGCCTGGTAGTCTTGGGCGTCAAACTTCTACATTAACCATGGATTTCTATTTTAATTCCAATCATGAACCTACCATATGAATTAATGGATGAAACTATACGACTTGTGCACAGACAAGCCTGGATGATGGTCTTCTGGCCTTTCAGTGCAAGACTGTGAAAAGTGATGTAGCTCAGCAAGCTACATGCCAGTAATTTTGAAGGTGTTAGAAATACTGTTGTTACCCTGAGCCAAACACTCACCAGCTGCTAGAAGGACAGGAACCACTGCAACCAGCATTACCCTGAACCAATCACCCCAGCAATGTGATGCCCCTCATTGTACCCCTGAGAACAGCAGGCTTTCATCATCAAGCCAGAAGGACTGCATCTTCTTCTGTTACTGATCCAGGCACAACAAAAGGAAGGCAGACATGCCTGGCTAGTAAGCACCATCTCCTCCACCAGCCTTGGGCATTTACCTTGCAGGGAAGGTCTGTAGACTGTTGTTTGCCAGATGAAGGATCCGTAGGTTCTGGTGTCCCGTCAAGACAGGGATGCATTGATCTGTGAGGTTATTATTGGTCAAGTAAAGCAGCTGCAGCATGCTCAGACTCTCTTCCCCTGTACACGCAGAGGGCAAGGACTCCAGGCTGTTTGCAGATGCATTCAGGTACCTGAGGCTAACCATGGCAAGAACAAAAAACAACAGACTTCATACCATCCAAATTACTCTAAATAAAAGTAGGAAGAGCTATGCAAATACCTAGAGTGACAGAGCAACAGGATTACGTAGCAGGTCAGGCAATACAGTGTGATACACTCAGATTTAGCAGTCTTTACTCACACTAAGATTTATCTGTCTGCAAATGGCTTATTAGCTATACAGCACTACAGATGCACACAATATTTTACAATAAATAATGAGTACTGAAGAGCTTGATTGCTGAGCCTGTGAGGGAGTAGATAGTACTGGGGGAAGTGGACTTCCTAAGCTCCTCCTCACAGTCTCTTAGGAAGGGATGACTCATGTCTGAATAGATAATCACTTGAGGGGTTGTTTGTTCAGTCGGGGTGTCTCTTGCTGTTCTCTGAGACCTGATGTATCTTCCACTGTAACTAGGAATCTGTATGGCTTCCCTTTTGCACCTGAATTTGCACATTGGTTTAAAGACAAAGTTCTCCAGGTAGTAGTAACAGTATTAGAAGGAGCTGCATCTGAAGCTAATTCCCTGTTTGGCTGTTTTCACATTATTAATCAGTAACATGAACTGATTCCTCAAATCAGCTTGATGACTTTTCTCCTGTAACCTGAATTACCACCTCATAAAGCACATGTCTCATTACCTCTAATGCAACTGGCAATAAAGCCTACAACACCTCACAAGGACAGTCACGTAGATGCCACTATCAGCCTGCATAGCTCCAAAGGTAAGGCAGGTACAAGACAACATGCTACTGTCACTCACTTCAGAGCCTTAAGAAAGAGTGTCTCAGGGAGTTTAGTCACCAGGTTGTGCTGAAGGTCCAGCACCTCCAGCGGAATGTGTTCTTGTAGAAGTGGAAGGGCCTGCAGATGATTGTGCCCCACCATCAACTTCCGAAGGCTCAGGCTGCTGAGGATTCTAGAAAGACACAAGGTTTACAACATCAGCTTGGTTTACTCCTCATCACATTTCCAGAATAGGAAAAGGGATCCTTTAACCAGTTCTAAATTGTCTGTACTGCTAAAATAATTTAAAATATAATGATCCATAAAAGGCAGCAAAGCAAAAAAGCACAGGTGGTAAGAGTGCTTTCTCTGTGCTGACTTAGATTTTACAGCCTGAACAGTTTGCTCAGCCCTCCTGTATTATTTCTGAGGTTGTTGCTCCATTCTCAAGAATTCTTATTGAAATAAAAAGCCTCTATTCCCACTAACTGCAAAGAGCGTTTCAGGAACTCTCAGAGAAAGGATGGGCTGAACACATCTCGACAAAGCCTAAAAATGTCCCGCCCATTGGGTGAGGTGATAACTAGGATCTGTCTCCTGGCAGCCCTGGCAGAAGTCAGTTCATTTCAGCTTTTGAATATAACGTATTGTGGACACATTGCAAGAGAAACAGTAAGTTGATTTTGTCTCTGCACAACAAGGAGTAAAACAAGTGACTTAGCACTGCTTCTCTATCCCCACTCAGCTCCCATGCAATATAGCTCAACTGTGTAAATAAGGTTTGCTGACCTTGACGGGAGCTCTGTGAGGAGGTTAGAGCTCACATCCAAAACCTCCAGTTTCTTTGCTTCACAGACCCAGTCCGGGACACACTGCAGCTGATTGCTGAGAATAAAAATGAGAAAAGGCTAGATATCACCACTCTATATGGAACATGCCCTCTTTGAACACTGCATGGCACTAATGACAGCCAAACCAAAATCAATAGGCAGAAAACGTACAAGAATATGAGCCTGATACATAGGATTTATCTCATGGTGGGCAGTGTAATGCAAACTAAGCTGGTACATGATTGGCAGAAAGTACTTCTGCAAGACGATGAATCAGGCTTTTGTTCATCTACAGCTCTGGCATCAAGAGAACAGGCTGCACAATGCTACTCTTCTAATGTGCATCATCCTAGAGCCCAGCTGAAGGGTGATCAGATCCTCCAGCGCTCCCATTTCCATGTCTAATAACACTACTCCAAGGACAGACATGGGCAGTAAAGCTAACAGTAGTGATCGCTAGCAGCTACTCCAAATGCTTGCTCCAGAGGTTCCCATCATTTAGTCCAGTCAGCTACCAATAGCTAGTCCAGTCAGCTATTTCTAACAAGCTTTTCTTGCTGCTTAAAACCTATATTTAAAGAACAACTAGTCATCTAATCAAGTCACACTTATTCAAAGGGGCTTTTGGTCTGGGACATTTTCATCATTCTTCAGTGGTTGCATTTCTTCAACTCTTTCAAAAGCTTAGAAGTTCAAAAAATTGATGCAATAAGCAGCAAAGTTGTTTGGATATTTGCTTTATGTTCTGTAAAGTCACTTACCGGGAGAGTTCCAGACACGTCAATTGACCAGGAACTGGATAAACACTGACAGTTGTCAGACCTGAATGAAGCAAATAATCACGACTGAAGAACTCAAGCGGAAGAGCAGCACAGAAAAGCAATCACAGCATGCAACACAGAACCAGACTAGCTAGAGAGACTTGCAGTCTTACTCCCTGAACACTTATCATCCCTACTCATCCTTCCCAGGACAGAGTCTACATTCCATATATCTGCAATATTGTGCTACAGCTTCTCACCATGCCATGTTCCATCTGCCACATAGGGCTTCAGAATAAGAACAAAATGTAGCACTGTGTTTGGACTCTCTCCCAAAAATATCTCACTGGAAGAGAAGTTCCTTGGACAGCAGCAATTCAGCACCACAATCTTTCCCTGTTACATGACCTGTGTATCTATATCCATAATCCCTAGCACTCCTAGGATCTCTAAGAGCTAACTCCAGGAGATCCATCATGTATTGCCTCACAACTATTACTTGGTTGTGACTATTTTTCTGTGTGGCAGAATGTGTGTGGCAGACAGTAAAATATCTGTTTTCTTTGTTCTTAGGAATTTCCATCTCCATGTGAGCAAGAACTTCTTCACTGTTAGGGTGTCAGAGCCCTGGAACAGGCTACCCAGGGAGGCTGTGGAGTCTCCTCTGGAGATCTTCAAAACCTGCCTGGATGCCACCCTGTGCCACATGCAGGCATCCCTGCTGGGGTAGGGGAGTTGGACTAGATGATCTCTGGAGGTCCCTTCCAACCTCAACCATTCTGTGGTTCTGCATGACTTCAGAAGGAGCAAGCAGCTAAAGGAGACAAATAAACGTACGGTTGCTGTTGGCATAGAGGGCCCGAAGGGAGAAACCACAGAGCATCAACTCTTTGAGCTTATTCCGTTCACAGTGCAGCTGCTCCAGGCTGCACAAGGAGCTCAGATCCAGATCTGTCAAATGATTGTCTCGTAAATCCATGTAGGTCACAGATTTATTCCCCTCCAGGCTGTCAACTGCTGCTCTCTTCAGGTTGTTTAGCCTAAACACTCAGAGATAAGAGTTATAAAATCAGAAAACAGAACATTGCCCGGGACACAAGATATCAATAAGAAGAAAGAAGAGGAAAGGAAGAGCTCTATTAAAGACTAACTCCAAAGACAAGCACAGTGAGATGTATGAAAAATAATGAGGGGCTTTCAGGAAGTGAATACAACAAAAAACAATTCCCGTGTCTGTATTACTTTGTGAAACATTTACCTATACTCATTCTGCAGCACTCATGAAGTCCACAGCTTCGAAGCTAGAAGCCAAGTTAATGCACAGCTTGCCACAATTGGAATACTCTTTGTCCCTTTTCAAGAACTTTGCAGATGGCAGAGTCAAGAATTGTTAAATAATTCTGAAGAATCAACCCATCTCTAGATAGCTCATACCAGTAGCATATTCAAAGAAGAAACTAGAAGGCTTGAGCCACATTTGGTGGCTAAGGCATTGCTCCGTTAACCTTGTTTCTCTAAGAGAATTCTGCACCAAAATTTACAGCTCCTCTGTTGTAGGGGCAACAGGACAACTTGGTATATACACATGGCAGTTTCTCCCCTTACCTCAGATCTACACTTTTGATGTGGCTCATACGGTTCAGCACTGCAAGATCCAGGGTCTCCAGCAAGTTCCCTGCCAGGGCTAACTTGTCCAAGAGAACAAGTTTCTCGCAAATTGCTGGCAGATCACAGAAGTTATTGAAGGAAAGCCCAAGGCAACTAAGCTGCTGCAGACTTCCCAGCTCTTCCGGTAAGGATGTGAGAAAATTCCCATCAAGTAAGAATGTCTGAAGACTGCATTAGGAAAAAGAAGAAAATCGGTGGAGAGGAGTGAATCTTGCATTTGGCATTTTAGTGAATTACTTGCACAGTCAGCTGTTCGTAAGTGTGGTTATTTTTATGGTACATAATTGCTATCTCATTCTTACACACATAAAATGCCTGGAATGGGAATACATATAATTCTCATTCACTTAATATGCTTAGAACTGCATGTATGCAATATCGAACAGCTCCAAATTTATTTTAGAGATATATTATTCGGCACAACATTAAATTTAAGTTAACATAAGCAAAATAGAAATCACTACCTATCGTGCAAATATACGGTATCTACTTAATCACCTAGATCTTTACAAGCTAGGAATTTTTAAAAAGACTTAAGACCAACTTCAAACAAGCAAAAGGCAGTAACAGAACAGGCCTATTTCCTACATACACTACAGTCCTAATGATATCACATCACCTGGTAATAGCAGAAACAATGAGAATTAAGCGTACCTTCATTAGTCAAACTCTGGGGTCTCATATCACCACTATGGTACTTGTTTTAAGTAAAATCACAATTATTACAATAATAAAACACTGTTAGCAGCTTTTTTCATTCTAGTCTTCCATTCATCCTCTTAGAAAATAATATCTTTCAAGGATAGCTTTCTGCTGCAAGATGATTTCTTTTAAAGTTTGGCTTTTGAAAACAGAAATAAAAATAAGCAAGATAATTCCCTTATAATCACCAATTGTGTTCCAACAAATAACTTTCTGAATAGCCCTTTGCATGGAAGAAGTAAAAACTGGGGCCATGAGTTTTGCAGAGAAGAAAGAGTCGGTTTACAAGGAGAAATATGCATTAAAAACATGCATTAAACATTTTGTATGCACTGCTGCAAGTGGCTCATGAGACAGGCACAAGCAGGTGGTGGTGTCAGCAGAAGCAAATTAGTCATTGCCTTCCTGCATGGTCTTTATTTGGAAGGAGATTACTCCAAGATTCACTCCCAAAAGTCAAAGAAACTGTCTACTTTAAATAATAATTGTGGAGAAGCAGGGATGTGTGTGTGTGTGTGTGTGTGTGTGTGTGTGTGTGTGTGTGTGTGTGTGTGTGTGAATTGCTCTGCTGCTTGTCAGATGCATCCAGAGCTGCTAGAAATAGGAGGGAATCACAGGCCTGGTGAACAATGCTGAGAACTGCAACTGGACACAAACTAGAAGGGGAAAAAAGTACTGACTGAACAACTTGGAGCAAAAAAATAAAATAAATCCAAAACTAACTCAAAGGGCACAAAAATACTTCAAACATGCACTAATCTGACTTTTCAAAAAAGAGAGAACTGATGCAGCAGTTGTTTCACCCTTTATGCTAGTTCATTACATTAAAAGTAACTGCAAAAATAAGAAATACGTTTTATGTACATCTTTGCAATTGTTATTAAAACAACTTCTTTTCAAAAAAAAACTGTAAGGCATGCTTGTAATAGCAGGAATAAACAAAAAATACAATTAGAAGGAGATGCAGAAGGGAAATAAGGCAAGATAAGAGGAAATGCAGGATGGCAGCAGATGCAAGGAGAATAAAACATATTCAAAACCATTTTGCTGTTCAGAAACTCCTCCTTTATATCAGTCTTTTTCCAAAGAATGACAAATATGGTGCTAAGCAGCACATGATGCATAACAAGAAATTGTGCAAGTCACTCTAATTCAGAGAGACGGAAAAAAAAAAAGCAATACCATTGAATAGAATGAGCTTCAAACTTAAAAAAAAAAAAAAAAAAAAAAAAAAAAAAAACTTAAATGAAAGTATATTCACACACTTTGAAGCCTTCAGATTACTGTGGTTTAGCAAGGTGGCATCTCCTAGGCAAAATTCATTGATGGTAACTATTCAAAATGTTTTACACTGGCATATTTTACATAATTAGAATAGGAAGTCATAAATAATGAAAGAAAACTTGCTAAATCACAGTGACTTTTTAAAGAGCAACTGTAAAGATATACTATGATCTCTTAATTTTCAAGGAAAAAACAAAGCTTATTGTTCATCTTTGTTTTGAACATTTCCCTAGAGTTAAATCCATGAGTCAGTCTTCACAGGTGAAGTCTACATGCACGAGTACTCATACCTTCATAAGCAGCATCTTCACTTTGGCTGTGTTCAACCAAAGCACCAAGGAAGTTTGACCACAGATAAAAGGAATACACTTACTTCAACAGTTTGCCAACCTGGCTTGGCAAATGATGAAGTCCATTACAGGAAATATTGAGCTCTGTCAGAGTAGAGATCTCACACAGTGACACAGGAAACTCTCCCAGTCTGTTATGAGACAGGTTCAGGCTCTTCAACTGAGAAAACCTGTATTTGCAATAATGCTAGTTAAATCACAAACCTCAGTGATCTCAGAAGCAAAAGCATACAAAAACAGGCATAAAGCCTTTTTAAGCCTTTGTACAGGAACAGTCAGGTAGCTCAATATGGTAGTTTCTGCCCAAAGGAATGCTCCCCAGAAGTGGAACAAATTCAGCGAGGAAATTAACATCATACTTCCATGTGACAACTGCAAATCTACTGTACTTTTACGAAGACATAAACATCCCAGCAGAATATGCAATGCATTCCCTCTTCTCCATCCTTAGGTGGGCATGTCCAGAACCCCTGAAGTAGTGAAAATTAATTTTCTGCAAACCTGCAAAGAGAGTCAAGACTCCCTGCTCCAGCTGATCTCATAAAATTGTGTCGAAGGTTGAGGTAGGTAATGTCCTGACTGTAGAAGAGATGCTCAGGTACTTCCTCAAGGCTGTAGCATGACAGGTCAACCATGCTAAGTCGTAGAGATGCAACCTGGGGAAAAAAAAAAAAAAGAAAAAAAAAAAAAAAGAAGAGTTGCAGCTACATCAACATTTTTTCTCTGATCCAGTCTAGTGATAACCTGATAGAAAGCCAAAGAACGCAAGTAGCAGTCAAAGTGCAGGAAAACATAACAACTCCCTTGTACCCACCAAACACAGGCACAGTCCATGCAGGAAAGTGTTTCACAGATCTGAGTTTATGCCATTTGCTACTTCTGTCCCTGTAAGCCACATAATACGAAGGCATATCTGGATATCAACAAGAATGCACAAAAAGCCCAACTCTGCCCTGCATGTGCCATGGAGCCTGCCTAAAAGCTAGACCATAAGAGGATGACATCAAAGGAGAAAAATTATCTCACTGAAGACACTGTTGAGTAAGTACAACCTCTGTGAACTTTCCACATACAAAGATGCCAGAAGCAACAGGAAGCAAATAACTTTGTAGTTCCTTTAGGGATTACAGAACCTGTGCTTGGCCTATCTGTTCCATCTGACCTTCCTCTTTTGGCTTGCTCAAGAAATGTTATTAGGAATATCACTTCACAGACAAGTTTTCTAAATTATGTTTGTAAATCTCTAAAAATATCAGATCTTCTCTTGTTAAGCATGCTTTGTCTCCAGTTCTTAAGTGCTTCATTCCAGATTTTTTTGACTTGCATTATCCTGTAAATGTGTATATATTTACAGGGAAATATATAAGCCATAAAGTGGAATGAGAGTACAACTCTAAACGCTACACTTGCTCTGCCGACCTATGATCTCTATGTTAACTTGCAGCTATCAGTGTGACCTCATGCCAGTCTGAGCCACTGTTCAGGTAGATGTAGGCAGAGCTACAGGAACAATCTGCATTTTGTAGGACTTTCTATGGTTTATTCTTGCTACTCAGAGTAGGTCCAATGAGTGCGAAAAAATGCAGAATTTCTGCTGCCACACAGGCAGAGCACCAAGAGAATTCTGAAAAAAAAGGCCTCTGCAGTACAGAGCACACACAAAAATTAAAAAAGTTGGAAAGCATCTTGGGTACTTTCTTTGGCATCATGGCTTTACCTCTGCCTTCAGACCAAACCTGCACCAGAACTCCCACCAGCCGTTTTGCCCATCACCCCTGCAGCCTCCAGCGCCTCACCGTGGATGCCTGTCGGTGCCACCGCTGACACTCTGCCAGTGTTTCAAAGGAAATATGGTATGTTTGTGCTTGGGCTCCAGCAGATGTAAAAGCAAGTGTATACTGACGACGTTTCATCTCTTCCACCTGTAGTGGGAAAAATTAGAGCAAAATCAGCTTGTCTGAAAATCCAGTAATTTACAACATTGCTGAAAACATAGGTGTAAAGTCACTGGAGAGAAACACAGAAGTAAATCCTTCTTAGCATCTTTCTGCTGATGAGAACTCAGTAAGAAACTATTCCTGGGATAATCATTTGCAACACTGACTGCTAATGCGAAAATAGAACCAGTGTCTAAGTATTTTATCAGCTTTAAAATCACATAAGCAAAGTAAGTAGAGAGGAGCTACGCAACTCTTCTCTGCATCTGTTAATGAAGGAATTTGCTGCAAAAGTCTAGACTGACTTGTAAATAATGACAATCATAGTAAACTCTCCTTCATTCCTAAGTGACACAAAGCTAATGAAGAAAGTCTTACCTTTCCTCCAACAAGAGGCAAGATGTGCATCTTTCCTGTATGACTGTCTTTCACAGAGGACACAATGAGGCAGGTACCACAGAGAATTACCAAGCGTTCTGCCCATTTGTGCAGCTGGGTCTTGCCTTTGCGTACATTATAGACACCGGAGAGCAGGATGCGATCTAACTGTTCCACTTGGCATGGCTTTTCTAAAGAAAAAAAAAAAAAGGACATCAGCCTTTATTTTCCATTTGTTCTACATTCTCAGCTCTGAGAGCACAAATAACAACATGGCTGTAATACGCAAAATCAGTTATTGTAAAGGACAAGCAAACACAAAAATATTAGTATACTCAAGAAAAACATCTCATGCAGAAAGGCAAGCAACTCCTGTAGTCAGAGCACTGACGTTTACAGTTTTGTAATGATAAGTACTCATTGTAAGAGTATATTGAAAGATGGTGACTGTATAGTGTGCTTTTAATCTATAGGCAACTATAGGCCTTGTCAAACTGATGCACTTGCCAAACATCCTCCATTCAGACTAAGATGAAAAAGTAACTGTAAGATCTGAGTGAGACAGTTACAGAACCACCAAGGAAGCGGCTTCCGCTAATCTTTAAAAGACAGTCTGGAAAAAAAGCAGCTACAGAAGAAAGATATTTCTCTGAAGACATTTTAAACAAAAGGACTAGAGCAATGACTGGTTGTAGGCTGTGTGATGTGATTAATATTATTAGCTGATGAGCATGCAAGTAAAGGGGCAGAAAACACAAGGTAACATAATAAGTTTCTTACAAATATCTGGAAAAATAGGCTTGGAAAATATGAATAAAAGTGACTGCCTATTGATTATTACTCTGCTGATCAATAAAACAGGGCACTGCAAACATCACTGGAATTCACATGACAAAGGGCAAACTACAATGAATGCACAGAAATCTATTCCAAGTAGCATCGTTCTTTGATAAAGAAAAGCTGCATTTTAGGAAGAGTTTGACACAAGTCAGAAAAGCATACAAGGATGCCAGAGAAAGTTCAGAAGTCACAAGCAACAAAATAATATTTCAGTAGACATGAATCCTTTTCAAATCTACACTGAACATGAACATTTAATCAGTAGAACAGTGCTGCTCATGCAAACACACTTTAGCTCCATGTGATGGCAGCTCACAGAGCAGGGGAAGAACTGAGAGGCTGCAGCATCTGCTCACTGGCTCCTCTGAAAGCTGCAAGCTAAAATGCTGAAAATACCCCAAGAGCAAATGTGCTCAAGTGCAAAATACTGCCTTCTTCTCCCATGAGAGAAATTAACTAATTCTAGGAATCTTTCTCAAGATAGACTGACATGATCTTAATGTGTTATTGAGATCTCATATGAACTCATGTGAGAAATACATTGAAGACCCAAAACGCATGGGACATACATTCTGTTTTACCAACTATAAATCCTGAGACAACAGGCTCTGTATAAAATATGATGAAATATGTCATGGAGAATTTTGTAGAGCCTTGGAGAACTAAAATCAAGCTTTCACTTGATTTTCTTACTTAATCCTAAATGTATTTTACTTTTAATGCACAGCATGTTTCCATCACATACTAAAATGTCACTGACCTGCAATCTTTGCAGTTATCCTTGTAGTAAGCTATAAAGAAACACCTTGAACAGAAATGTCTAGATACGGAATTGTATTCACTTAAAGTAAGACGTGTGGATTTTAGAGTTGCATACTTCACTGCTTCCCCATTTATTCTCATTTCTTTTTTAAACATTTCTTGTCGACTGCTACATACGTATTCCGATTTTTCTAATCTGACCAGACCTACAAACTTCCCTGATAAAATGATCAACTGGTTTACAACTTCCGACTCCTGCAAGTCCTAATTTCCTAACAGTAATGGAGTCTGTATCTCAGTTTATGCTGTTCTTTCTTCTTGAACTCTTTTTGGTATATTCACAAAGTTCAGCTCTAAAAGCCATGAAGATTTCTGCTCTCCTCCATTTCATTCACTGGGATACTGCTTTGGATTGCTATATTAACTGTAACTTACTTTAACTTAGGCTAGACACATATTTTAGACTTCTGAGGGATTCTCCACTCTTTTGTCAACTTCATGGTCTTCCTACGTGAGCAACAAGAGCATTGGCAGTGCTGATCATTTCAATGGAGCACTGTGACTGCATGAGCAAAACGAAACTCTATTTCAGCCTTCTGACTGACATACACTTACCTTTAGGTCATTCCGCCTTCTCTCTCCTCACTTCTCCCAAAATAATGAAAAAACTACCAGATACATTTTTTTGAGCTTCTATCTACTGCTTAGGTATCTAAATGGTTAAGAAACCCAAGACAATCTTCCAAACATTTAGACTTGATTTGATAGTTAAAAAAAACACAAACAAGCCTGAATATTAATATACAAGCTGTATGTTTATTTGTAACAACAACTTTGTTGAGATGGTCCCATGTCTCTGGTCAGGGATGCCCTCCACAATGAGAAGCTCTCATCACCCACACAGAAATTGCATAGAACTGGCCAAGCAGAAATACCAGTTCCCCAAGAAATCCCTTGTAAGAATTATGGCACCACTCACTGCCCCAGCAGTGCTGTTCCAAGTGCTAGATATTAATAATTATGAAGCTACACCAATACTCTAATTATCCTATCTCCTCTCATACACTTATGTCACCCATTTTGTAGCACTGGAGTCAATATCCCAGGACTCCTACTCTGGATTACAGCTATTGTTCATTTCAAGTTCTGCATAAGGATGACCTTCACTTCTAGGGACAGGCAAACTCCTCTTATTCCTTTCAGCTCTAAGTGTGGATTTCAAGATCATCGTGTGACCGTACTCAACTCCATATTCCTATAACAACAAGGACAGCATGCAGTGCAAGGACATCATCAATAGGCAGAGCTAGCATCTTCGACAGCAGTCTACAAGTTAAACAAGTCACCTATACTCACAGCAGGAATAAAGACACTTCTCCACCAAAAAAAAAAAAAAAAAGACTGAGAGACTGTGACTCCCTAACATTCCTACCTGTCACATCTAACTGATATATCGTGTGTTTGACGCAGCCATCTACAAAAACTATAGCCAATGACCTGCTTCTGCTGATTTCCATCTCACTGTTACAGCTGTAGGAAGACTGACAGCATGCAGATATATAACTTCTTACCACTGTAAAAGCGAATCATACAGCTGAGATCAGAGTTTGCTGCTTCTTCCTGCATTCTAGCAGGATCCTCAAAGCCCAAACCAGCCAAGTAGTCATACACAATCTGAAGAGGCTTTTCCGTGGGTTCCAGTCTCCTGTCAAAACATACAAGAGAAGGGTTTGGAGAATGCAAGAAGGATTTATTTTGCGTTACTGCAGTTAGAGTGCTGAGGGGCACTGACATACTGGACATTCTGCTCCGCCAAAAGGGTCCAGTAAGCAGATGTCCTCGGGGCCTCATCATGCTTGCCACAGCAACACATTGGAAGAATTACATTGCAGAGGTGAAAAGGAGAGGAAAAGCAATGGCTGCAGTTCACATAATCCATGGTGATCATTTTCTATCCATGATTCAAGGAGCAGCAGGAGGAAAAAAAATGACATGAAACAAAAACAGGAATACTGCATCAATCTCCCTTCCTCTTGATTGAAATAATTAAAAACAAAACAAACAAACCCACCAACCAACAAAACTACTTTACAATGACTGAAAGATATAGAAAGAACCCTACTTAAACAAATTTCTCTGCCACGTACACCTGGGAGCAAAGCAGCGTGAGAATCCTGCAGGAGGATGACTTCTAAAAAGAAAAAGCAATTTCCCCTTCTCTTTAGATCTTATCCATATAAGACTCTTATGCTTCAGCAAATCAACTCAAATTGTACATTTAAAGAAGAGACAACTTTAGAACTACAACGTACAGTAAGAAGGATTCAGAGGCTAAGCTGAGCAAGAGAAACTTCTCCCAAAACAACAGGTTTAGTATATTCAGATCAGAAAAAAAAAAAAAAATGATGCTCTCATCTCACTTCTTCCAGAGACTCTAGATTGTTACTTTCTGCAAGTAAACTGATATTTCTGGCTAAGTTTTAGGGAAAGAAAAAAAGGCAAAAAAGGTACACTCTCGATTTAAAAGATTAGGCCTTGAAGATGCAAAATGGAATTAAAATAAATGGTTCCAATTGTTCCATTCATTTAAAATCCTCATCCACCATTAAAAAATCTCATTTTTTAAAGATGCCCAGTTTCAGATTGCCGTCAGCAGACCTTGAGTTTTAACTATTTACTCTGCAAGTGGCTGTTTATAACCTGGAACCAAGCAATCTCAGACATCCTCTTCAAGGTGAAGTTCAACACTGTTCTTCACATGTTCTTGCAGCATGATGGGTTTATCCTGTCTCAAAATGACTTTTACTACTCTTTTCAGAACGTTTTTTTAACTTGTCAGCATTCTGTAAGTGCTACACAACTGTTTGCCATATCCATGAACTGACTCTCCAATAAGGTACAGCATTTTCTTAATTCTTCTCAGTACACCACAGTATTTACACTCCAGGATCAAATCTGCTCTCCCCATCATGGCATCCTCTTTGAGGACCCATGATTTGGAAGAGACAGGATTCACCTGACCAAGCGGGGCAGAAGTGTTTCTGTCAAGAGGTTGCCAACCTGACTAGCTGGGGTGGGACAGAACAGACAACTTGTCAAGACAGGAAGCCGTGGATGGGGTTGGCAAGCAAAGGATATGGGGCAAACGGACAGAAGTGGCTTTGTAATCAACAAAACAGGGCTACTGAACAGGGTAAGAAATATAATTTCACTTCATTTCACAATCCCTCATCCAAAAAATCCTTCAAGCTGAATAATGTTTCCAGTAACCAGGCACTTTATGGGTTTTGAATTGCTTTTCTATCAATGACATCAGAACATCGTGTAGTGCGACAAATGGCTAACCTCTTTGGCAACCAAGCTTGAAACTTCCAAAGAGCAAGATAAAGATCTGTTTTCTACTCGGTTTTAATTGGCATTACACCTCATTCATACATCACAAATATATGTAATCATTCCTTTTAATTATTATTCTATAGCATTTGCATAATACTGCCAGCTTGTAACTACGGCAGAACTTACTTCACAAAACACACACCATCTAAAAGCATCTAGTCGTCCACAACTTCCTCTATGGTCAACAGAACACACCTCAAGAAGTTGATTGATCTCAAGTACTTCAAGCACATGCATTGCAACTCCCTCACTTGGCAGATAGGATCTCCTATCAGAAACCGAAGCAAGGCTACTCTCAAAACAAGTGTTCAAAACAACAGAACTTCTACAATGAAAAGACAAGCTGGTCAACTTGCAACTGAGACAAAAAAAAGCAAATATAGACACACAAAAATGGCAATCCACAAATAAGATAATGGACAAAGAAAATTGTCCCCTCTTTCCAAATTCACCCAAAGGATTGGTTACTGATGGAATATATTTGCTTGGAAATCTGCCCTTATTCCTTCCTTTATAGGGCAAATAGGATTATAAATTTAAATGCATATTCCTATTAAGACCTGACAGCAGTTATAATCTTTAATCAAATTAGGAAGCTGTACTCATTTTGTACAGCTCACGTTGTGACCAAAAACAACACCAGAGAGAACAATTTAGCAATCTTTGATATCGACTGTACATATACTCCAAAATTTCAAAAAGCAGAACTATATTCACAGAAGTTTAAAATGTAATCATAAGTGTGTCAGCGTGGTGGTGATGCTGGTAGTTTGGGATTTTTCCACTTTTTAATGAAAGAAAACTCACTATTCTTTTCTAGTATCCAAGTCACATGTTAGGTCACAAGTGTGACAAACAAAAGCATAGTTTCCAGTTACGGATAATGCCTCCCTTGAAATGAAAAAAAAAAAGAAACAAAAAAAAAAACAAAAAAGAAAGAAAGTAGAAAGCCTCAAATCACCTGAACTTTCCAAAACAAACTGAACAAATGCTTGGCATTCACAGGAATTTAAGGTACACAATGCCACAGCACTGAGCTCAGATAATTACTACCGTTCAACTTGCCAACAGTACAGTCCTTTCTATTTCCCTGAGCAGTCACTAGAAAGTGAGTTTAATCTCTGTGGCAATTACTGCATTAAAATCACAAAATAATAATTCAAGTATTTAAAATTTTAAATATGTGATTTTTCATAAGTCAGTCCATCTTTTTGCACTATTAAAATGGAAATCAGATTTCCTAAGAAATTTATTAAAATTTATCTATAGTCATTTCAAACTTTGATCTGAAAACCAAGTGTAAATAACCCCTTACTTTCTGTCTTTTGGAAAACAAAGCAGGTTTATCTCAGTATTAGGAAAAAACAAAACAAAACTATAGCTTGCCAATGTAACTGGAAAGACTTCACTTTTCATAATGCTATATAATTTATATTTTGTTGGGAGAAGAAACCTTCTGAAATAATTTACAGGCCATATAAAAAAAGGACTAAATCCGCTGGCTTTCCAAAACAAGAGTAGCTTCTTGTGTGCAACTCAGCAGGGCCATCTGAGAACTGTACAACCATCAATCATTCAGATGCTGCTTAACTTTGTGAAACTCCTGGGAAAAGGTCCTGAAACTCCTGGGAAAAGGTCCTGAAACTCCTGGGAAAAGGTCCTAGCGCAGCTAAGATGCAGCTCTTTGCACAATCAGCATGAAAAGCTGACTTACAAAAAGCCTCTCTCTTCCCTGCTTTGAGATAGGGACCAGAAAACAAATGGGTTTAAACGACTGTAAAGTCATCAATGCTTTTCTCTTTGCAGAGATTTTTTTTATAACTACTGATATAAGCTCTCAGTCTTTTTCAGGACCTTCTGCTGAGATCCAGAAGCTTAGAGCTAAGCATTTCTACAAAGCTGTAACTGAGGTTTAAGTTATCACTTACACTTATTACTAAAGAAAAGAATAGTGGTGAACACATACCATACTTTCAAAGACCTTTCTGTGGTGACTTTGGAAATGACAAACCTGTATGTCTGATTCCAGTAACTCTAGGAAAGCTACTAAAAACCATATTAAATAACAGATTGCACCAGACAATTCATATTTCCAACACAGGAAATCCTGAAGTATTCTTTAACTTTCAGTACTGAATTCAAGAGGGATGAGAGATCTGACTGGATTTCCAAATAACGTGCCCAAGTTTCCCTAGATTACTCCTAGATTCCACTTCTGCTATCAAAGCTCTGTGCTTGACAAAAAGCTGCTTTTCCAGCATGTGACCACGGCTCAAGAATCATAAATGCCCTAGTGTCACTCACAGAAAGAACACTTCAAGGAGTCTGCACCTATACTTCTTGTAGGAACATTAAGAAAATAAAAACAAAAATAAAAAAACCCTCAAACACTACAACTGGATTCCTGAAAGGGCTTTCTAAGGCCATTTCTAGTATACACTGAACTTCTTGCACACATAAACATTTAGAAAAAACCTTAACACAGTAAAAGCATAAGCTTTTTACACACGACCATTTATTCAAACTGAATCATAGTTCCACAAGCGGAAGGTGCTGCATCACTGTTTACCCTCTTGAGAAAGCGAGATACTTCTGTCCCACCACGCTTGTCCCTTCTGCATTTGAGGCTTGGTTTTGACAATATTTTCATTCTTATCATCTTTTACTTCAACAAGAATTATTGCTTCATGAAGACTAATTTGAAAACTCTTAGTTGTCTTGCTCCAAACTGAGGGGATACGCTTCCTGAAGATATCAACAAAACACAATGCTCTATTTCTATTTCTCTTTCTTATTCTGAAAAAAAATAATGTGTGAGAGGAGCATTTTCAATAGTACGTATCCAGGCAAATCCTCCAAGCAATGCATCTCTCTTGCCATTGTATCATTTCTAACTGAAAAACCAAGTAAAAGACTATTCTCTATTTCTACACCATCTAGGTTTGTTTGTCTGCCACTGGCTGGATGTAAAGAGCCAGGGCCAAAAAGTTCTTCTGTTTGCTCAGGTTTTGATGGAAAGTCATCAACTCAGATAAAAAGAATTCAGAAGTTATTTGGGAGTATAGCACACTCCTGAAAAAAATGCAATTAGATGCTTGATTGAGCAATCTGTATTCACAAACACATTATTAAAGTAATCAGTAAACTTTGTGCAAGGAAGGAATTATCTCAGCAGAGCACGGGGATACCTCGAGCCCTCTGTCATCTTCCTGTGGAAACGCGGGCAGGTCCCACTTGGTCACGCTTCCTGCTCCCAATGGAGACGGCTACCAAAGCAATCCTGGCAACTCCCTTGTCTCTGCTGTGAACACCTCTAATGGGAAGCCATTCAGGAATACTTTGTGGCAAATATACTCTGAGAATTGCAAAGAATTGCAATAGACATGCTGTAACCAAAACCTCCTTCAACCTCAAATGTAAGCTTCACAAAGTGATAGATACACTTGGTACCTCACTGTGTAAGAGTAGGAAGTAATATACAGGTATACAGCTCGGTGCTTGCTTTGTAAGCTGGAAGGATTGATTTGCCAAACTATCACAGAGCCATCTACATTAGACAGACACTGCTATCTACCCAAGAGGAGAAAGAGACATTTAACAATTTAACACAATTTGAGCACAAAATTCACCTCAAAAGCTCTAACACGAGAGAAAAGGAATAAAACATCCTCCTATGAAGATATCTTCAAGCTTCAGCCGGTCATTTTGCCATCTGCAGTAAAAGGTCTGCACACTTTGATCTCAGCGCTGGGAGATCTGCTCCCGCTAACAGCCCAAACCAGGCTAATTTCCTCATAACTTTTTCTGCCAATGAACGGAGATTTCCAGCTGCTCCACAGCTCCACTCAAGTGTCTGTCCATCCTCTCGTAACAATTTCCTACATAATCTCTCTCTGGCTCCTAGGACTCAGACAGGACAAGACAATTGGGTCTAAGCATCTTTTTTCAGCTGTTAGTTTTAATTGCATCCTCTTCTCCACACCTCTTGCCACCACCAGCACCCTCTCTGGCAGGTCAGTCCTTCTTCACCTTTGGACTCAGGCTCTGTACAAATTTCAATTCACTTTCAGAGATCCAGCTGCTGCTCCCATCCAATGCACGATGCCAATCTCTATTACTTGGTCTTTAGTAAAAGGATCACAGTGAATTTGGGGGGTGGGAACTTTATTGCTGAATTTTAAGTCTAGAAGGATCAATGCAAAGTCTAAATTCTAACTTAATAACAGCTTGTAAACCTAGAGGAGTCCATAATACACTGAGCATAAAGTTCACACACATTAACTTTATGCCAAAGTCTATTTTCAGCCTATAATAACAGCAGACATAAAATGCATGACCTGGAGCCCAAGTCCTCTCTATACAATCCTCACATCGTCTCTGTGTCTGCCTTTTAATTGTCACTTACCATGCAATTCATTTTAAAAGCCACCTTCAGCAAAAACCTTACTAACGCACGAGCGTCATTAGACATAACTGTGAAAGCATTTTGTGCATTTCAGGGCTCGGAGGGATTTCTGGCAGCCTCGTGCACCGCTTGCACGGCCTCAGAAGGGGCTAAAGGGGAAGGTATCGGGGGATCGGGAGCCGTGACCGCGGGCTGCCGGCCGCCCCATGGGCAGCACCGGGCGCAGGCTGCGCAGCCGTGGCCCGGCCCGCGCCGCCCGCCAGCCCCGCGGCCCTCACCTGACCAGGTCCCCGTGCAGCTGCAGGAACAGGCTCTGCCGCTCGTCTCCATCGCATATCTCCGACACCGGCGTGTCCACCGAGCAGAGCACCAGGCGCAGGCCGGCGGCGGCGGCCGCGGGGTCGCCCCCGTAGATGAACACGCAGCCCCGTCCGGCCTCCTCCTTGAGCCAGTCCCTCTCGCGGGAGCCGACGCGGCTCCGGCTCAGGCAGCTCCTGCTCCCGTTGCGCTTCACGTTTCTCTGGCGGGGCGAGACGGCAGCGTCACGGACCCGCTCCGGGGCCGCCGCCTCCTGCGGGGGCGCGCGGGGCAGCCGGGGGGGGGGCGGGAGCCTCCCCGCCAAGGTCGAGGCGGGAAGCGCCGCCGCAGCCGCCCCGACCCGCGCGGGCCCCGCCGCGGCCCCCGCCTCACTCACCTTG
>JAUBOD010000894.1:2543324-2562382 GCA_032353885.1 Nothura maculosa | reverse complement strand
CCCCCCCAGCCCGCACCTCCACAGCTCGGCACCCCCACAGCCCCGCACCCCCACAGCCCGCACCTCCACAGCCCGCACGCTCTCCTGCTCCAAAACGCGCGGCTCGGGGCAGCGCGTTCCACCACTGCGGTGAAGGGCTGTCCTGAGCAACTGAATTGTTAACTCGGGTCAGCAGTCAAAGCAGTCACAGAAAAGGCCATCTCATTACCACCTCCATACCACATAAATAAGCTGAAAATTCAGTGTTTCCTTTTTTTTCAATTTGAATTTTCTCTACAGAAAGGCACATTAGAGCATTATAGTGATAGTTCTACAACTATTTTGCTCAAGAGAATGTCCATAAAGGCAGGCAAGCACATGGTGATGGAGGCAATCACATTTTGCAGAGGGAAGTGCACCATGAGTGCACATTCTAACACAGCCTTGCTGAAAGCAGGAAACAGGCAAGAACTCGGAGCAGGCATCTGCACTGCTTTAACAAACAGTGGGATTCCAGCAATCCTTGTCCTAGAGACATAGGGCAGGGGAATAGAGGCTTTCTTGCCAGTGAGGGAATTGACTCCAAGGTCAGGCTGTACACACAGGAAAGTTTTTCTTATGTTCAAATCTCATTACATCTTTCTAGCAACTAGGAATGCATTGCTGCCTCATTCCAGAGGGTATTTTACATTACTTAAGGGATTCATAATGGTCACCATTCGTTTTCCTCTTTAAGCTTTCTGGAAATTTGAGAGTTCGGTGCTATCCCCTTGGTTATGATTTCACACTGTCTGACCTTGTAATGGCCACCTGTAAGGAGCAGTAAGGATATCCCATTGTACTTAGAAAAAGCAACAAGGCACATTTTTAAATCATTGAATATTGACTCATTTTATTATTAGTCACTTCATAATTTGTTTCAACCAAAAGACAATACACACAGAAATCTAATGCATCCCATGTAAATGTTTACATCCGTTATGCTCCTCACTCACCTACGATTCAGCATTTAAATTTTTCACATCTCAAAAATATGTCTGTAGAAGTTAGAACATCACCAGGCTCCCTGCTCAAATGGCATGTTCTTTTTCTTTTTTTCTCCTCCTTTTTTTTTTTCCTTTTTTTTTTTTTTAAATATACCGTGAAGGAGTTGGGATGAGGATCCATGTAAAATGTAAATTACAACATCAGGAAAGAAAAAGGACTATACAGGAATAGAGTGAAAGTTCACAGAGGAAAGCAGCCCAACAGCTCTTCCCTCACAGCCCCCAAGTAGAAAATGAACACATAGAAAGCGCACCAGCAGGTCTAAAAAAAGCCATCCTTGCTGCTCCGTCTTGCAGCCAGTACCAGCGCTGGGGAAGGGCTGCAGCGCCTGCCCCGCTGTTCCAGCATCTTCCGAGTTAAATATCCATGGTCCTGTACAGGTGGCAGCCCCCTCATTGCTATTGCTTCAAAGAGTTGTTCAAGGCCATATTTCTCTTCAGAAACTGGACAAAGTCAAATCTTAGGACCTTCCCATGTCTCCTCCCTGTCAGGTCCAATATGGCCACTGATCTTTTTGCCATCTCTTGGCTCAAAAGACAATACATTCACTTGGAGAAAACAACAACAAAAACAATCAGAAAAAGAAAAAAACACAAAAGAAAAAACATTCCACATCTCCCAGCTCCAAAGTCTGCAATGCAGACGTTAGTAAGATTAGCCATGAAGTCTGTATCTTGCTCCCTGTGCATCCCCCTTATGTTACCTCAAGGAGCATTTCAAGCAGACCGTTAAAATTCTTGCTCTCCATGGGTAGAATAAAGACCTGGCACTCTCCTCGGAGCGCTTTACAAAGTGGACGTGTGAGTACGTTCTGGTGACAAAACAAAGCAGTAGCACAGAAGTTAAGAGATGCAGCAAGGGCCAAGAACCAAGCAAAGGGATCTGGAATTGAAGACAGAGGAATGTGTGAAACCTTCACTTTATTCTGGGATAGCATCAGCATTCTATCCCTTAGAATGGGAGGGCAAAGAGCTCCAGGAATGACAGGAATGTTCAGCCACCATGAGACGGTCCTTCAAAGCCAAGGGATGGCTTCAAGCAGAATACCCTTTGTGTCCATGCACCTTCTGTTTCAGTCTGACAGGCAGAACGTGAGGATGTCCTCAAAACACACCTCCACACAAAGGTGCTTGAAGCAGCCAAGAACAGAGGAGGAACTTATCCATAACAGGCTCACCAAACCAACTTCCAGACCCACCTGCTCTAGAAGACAGAAAACAAGACAAGATACTGTGTTCCCAACTATTCTGCAATAAACTGGCCAGAAGAAAGACCATTTACTTTTTGTCCCCCTCATTTAATGCCTTTCAGCAGTGTTGCTCTTGACAAAACGGAATAGAGATTGAGGTGTGTCAGACTTCAGTACAAGTGACCACATGCAGGTATCTCCTAAGAGAATGACAGAGCTCATGGGGCTTTTGGAAACTAAGGCACAGACTTCCCATTGGCTTGATGTCACATCTGGGACACCGTTGGAGCACATTTGTCTACATGCTCAGTCTCTGATGCTAAGGAGTTTGAGCTAGTGAGGTGGTGAATAATCATACCACAAATAAATTAATAAATGTGGATGCTCAGCACCCAAGAACAGACTCCAAGATCCTGCCACAACTCAGAACCAGTTCTGCTCTAAGACAATCTAGTCCTTCGTGTTAGATTTTACAGCCCCTTGCTGATGCCAGTTCCAACAGATTAATATACCTCTTCTCTAATTCCAAGGCCCTAACTGTGTCCCTTAGGAGGGCAGCAAAAATGCCCTCCAAGAGACACTCATTCCACCACACAAATGAATACTGAAATCAGTGATGCAATTAGTCCAGTGTCATATTGCTTAATGTAGCTAAAACTAAAGCAACTTGAAAAACTAAGACTTCTGTTCCAGATTCAAGGACAGAATAGGTCCTCTAATTCTCCGCAGATACACTGAGTGCCTCAGTCCTACAGTAAGGAGTGGAGCCAAATGTTAGTACTTTTACAGCCACATGAAGGCCAGGGCCTAAGCTTGCTGCCACGCTGCTGAAGGAAGGCCGTCTGCAAAGCCTTGTAACAGAAATTAAGGAAACGTACCATGCATTTCTTTTCAAAAGGCATTGGAAACTGGAGTTCTTTCAGCTTACCAACACGCTCCTGAGGGTTCAAGATAGGCCCTTCGCTCTCCCTCCCTGACAGGTGCTGAACACCTGAATAATTCTCTTGCACTGCACCTCATGTCCTATCCATCACCTCCATCAGAACTCATGGAACATTGCTACCCAAACAACTGATCCTGCTAGGAAGCATGACTCAACATGGCTGATCATTACACTTAAAATAGTATTGGACCTCACATCTTTGACTCACATATTCAAACAACTGGCCTTTACTTTAAAAAAAAAATCAGTTCCTTCCAGTCTGAGGACAAACCATAAGGATCAATTAAGTAACAAAATGGGAAAAGATCTGTTTAAACCGCAAGGTCTTTATTTCAGTGCCAATGTTACAGATACAACACAAATGTCCCAGTCAGAACAAACTCAAATGGAATCCAGGGATCTACAACAGGCTCTGGAAATTAAATTGGGGAGAAGGTCTGGAATAACTGGGAAAAGTGACTTTGCAGCATAATCTCTGATGAGTCTCCCAGCAGGCAACAGGGCCCTTGCTCAAAGAACAATCCACAAAATTGAGCATGTCCTTTTTACCCATAAACCACAGTCAATGGGCTAAAGGCTTTGAAAAAGTCTGTGGCAGTAGGCCAGCTGCTCTATGGATCTCTACATTTTTCATATATCATCACACTCCCCAGGGCAGCTACAGAAGACTGTGAATCTGCACAGCTGCAGCCAATGATAGAAAGCAAAGAAAATTCAAGTGTCAGGGCTTCACTTTCAAGTACAGCACCAAAGCAATTCGATCAACTATCACCAGACACATCTTTTCTCACACTGTCCCAGATTTGCAGATGAACTCCCAAGGCCTGACTTGCTCTTGGTATGTATCGCATAACTAAGAGGGGTGTGTGTGTGTGTGTGTGTGTGTGTGTCTGTGTGTGTGTGTCTGTGTGTGTGTGTATACAGTAATGCACAGAATAGGCCACAAGAAGCCTCCAATCCCTTCAGATAAAGGGGATACAGGAAGAAAGAGGCAAGACACCCTAACGTCCTCCAAGTCCCCAATCTGAGCCCTAGATGAAAGTGCCTGAATATAACCCAGCTAGTAATGAATGAAAATGCACCTTGCCCTCCCCAGGGAAAAAGGACAGCAGAAAGAAGGGGCAGCTGTTCACTTGCTGCAGAGAGAAGAAAATTTCCCTGCAAGAAATTCCAGACTTCTCTTCCAACCAGGCTGTGTTTCTTTGGGGGGAGAAGGGAATGTTGCTTCTGGCTGTGAATGCATGTGTGAGGGAGTGCAGAGTATCCTCCACAAGCAGCCAGCCTCATCAGCGGAGGAGAGGAAATTAGTCTTAACAGATATGCTCCAAAGTCAGCAATCACTTCAGGAAAATTCCTCCTCATCAGCAGGTCTCATCTGTTCCCCATACCCATGGTGCGGTTTGGGGGATTTCCAGGGATCACAACCTTCTTCCCAGAGTTCCTTTGATTGGGTGGGGTGAGAATAAGAATGGTGTCAGAGCTTCACTGCCAAGACTGAGGGGGAAAGTTGTTGACTTCTGCTAGGTCCTGCATTGCCGAGCCCTTGTGATTATATGTCAACTTAATCCGCATACGTAGCTGTTGCTAAAAGAGAAAAGAAAAAAAAAAATCAGGTCTTCAAAGATTAGTGAATTCACCTAAGTCCATCCCCAACCCCAGCAGGGCAAAATATGGACCTTTCTTCACCATGGGAGCTTGCTGGAAGAATGTCCAGGGTGAGCTATGATACTGTAGATGAGTGCTTAATTTGGTAGAATGTTTCTTGCTCACTGTAGTTCTTAGCTTGCTCAGAAAACCCATAGTACAGCTTCTACTAACATCTCTGCACTGGTCCTGTTCTCTCAAGCACTAACAGCCCTAACTGGGATTTGAAGGCAGTTGTATTTAACAATGGAAGAAAACAGGAGACAGAGTTGGCCTCTACTGCTCTGTATTTGGGCTCAAAGGGGGAGTTGTAATTTCTCATGCTAGCTGTTCATCACTCAGCAGAGCAGAATTGGCCCGAGACCTTCAAGTAGTGCATGGCACTATGTAGCACTGGAGGAAACAGCCTGGATACAAAAACACTTGAGAGCTTTTCCCTTTTGTACGAGTAAATGACGAACAACTCGGAGACTGTTTTAAACTCCCTCAGTTGGTTTTCAGCTAGTTGGATTCAGGGTGTCCCTGAATAGTAACAATAATAACAATCAGAGCACAGCGTGCTCTTGGACAGGTTCTCTGTTCCTCTTGTTCCTAAAAAGCCTTGTTTGTAGAAACACTACAAATAAAAGTGAAAAGCTGGCTACTTTAGCCTTTTCTCCCTATACCAAGCAAAACCTTGAGAGAAATATAGAAAAACAGCAGACGGAGGAAGGGAGGACAAGGACTGCCCTATCCAGCCTCAGGCTAAAGAAACTGTCCTTTACTACTAGACTAGCAATATTGTCTGTCTTTAGCTTTTGTTAAATTTGGCCGTGTTTGGGGAGACCAGCCATTCCCACTGTATGAGTGCAATCTTGCTCATCCACACTGAAGAGATCTGCGAGCCTTTCAACCTCATGATCACAGTTTCCTCATCATCTTCAAGAGGGAATGACACAGTCCATGCCATTCCAAGTGAAAAGGCCTTTTCATAACTATGGTAAGAAAAAAACCTACCTCCTAAACAGCCAAGCAGTTCTGAGGTCACCTCCTTCAATTCCTGGCAGCTACACAGTGTAACGGGCAAGATTCTTACAAAGCTGTATGTTCAGACAATAGCAGACTAAATGATAATAAGAGATGTACAAATGTCTGGTATAGAAGAGCTAGATGGAGAAGCGGTCAAGAGCACAGGGCAATGAAACACTGTTTTGCACCTCACCATTCCCAAATGTTCACAGGTGTTCTGGTATTCCAGCAAGAAATAGTATATTTTGACTTGTGGGTCCAAGCGAGATGGACGTATTACAACTCCTCGCACTTTACAGGAAAACTCCTAAAATCTCCCAAGTTCAGCTTTCAGCTGGCCTTTGAAAAATGCTCTTCAGTACTAGAGCTTCACTAAAATATGTAAATATGTATAAAACACAGAAGAGAAGAATTACCCTTGAATTTTGCTCTCTGTGGGCAGAAGGGAACAGACTGGAGATGGGGGTAGGAAGGGGGTAAATTATGCTCTAGAAGACAGTCACTTAAATGAAATCTTTCACAGAGTCAGTGAATTTTTCTAATTTGCACATCAGTCTAGCAGTAATACTTAACATATCCAGGGAAGTATGCAAGTGTTAACCTGCAAAACACTTAAGAAGTCAAGAAGATCTTAAGGCTATTCCACAGAGGAGAAAACAGTAATCTCTATTTTACTTTTCTTTCTGATGCCTTCTGAACACTTGCAAAGCCTTTTTTCAAGGACATGAGTCAGACCCTCAAGTCTTCCCCCTCCCCCCCCTTCAGTCCTGGATGCCCATCTCTGAAGGCTATAAAACAAACGGAATTAAAATTAAGTTAAAGATCCTTCCCCTCAATTGTTTAAAAATACATCCACTACGTATTAGACACAAACTTGAGACAACAGACCTTAAAAAAGTTAATCTTTGTTACACAAAAAATCACTTAAGATATACTCCTGCAGCTAGCAAGAAAGAACTTTACATATATTTATCTTTTGAGACACTTTCCTTCAGACTTCATTTATGCAACATATACAAAAATAAAGTTCACCTCCTTTGGCTGGCATATCTAAACATTTTACAACAGTGCTGAGGAACAGAGTACTTCAGAAACTCAAAACAGCAAAGCAGTGAAGCTTTTTTAGCAGTATGGCTAAATTATAAGCCAAACTAGTGCAAAGAGTCCTTTTTCATAAATTCTTCCAGACAAAATGACTTGTCATTCCAACACATTACTCCTTAGCATCAGTCCCTATCTCCCAGAGATGAATCCATAACCAATCATACACAAATGCTCATTTTCCAGACAGCAATCTTATTAAACTCTTCTCAGAATTACTCACCTTTTGCGGGTTCAGGACTTTAATAACCTGTGTGATGGTCCCCGAGTTAAATGCAGGGATGACACTGCTGCTGGGAGACAGGAGCTGCAGCTGAAATGTCTGAAGAAAGGACAAAGGCTTTTAAGAAACAGTTGGATGCCTAACCAGATGAGAATATAAATCAAATCATTCTTCCGCATCAAGAGAAGTCAAAGAAAATTAGTGGTCATATATAAATGCTGTCAGGATCAAGAAGTCAAACATTGCAGCCCACTACAGCCCACAAGCACTGTATGAGCAAGGTCCAGATGGCACAAATACCAGAGGACAAGGGCTTACATAACGTATCAAAGTGAGTGGTTATGTATTGTTTAAAGCACCACACTCAGAGGATTAGTCAAGGCTGCTCAGCACACCAGTAACTTCCAAATTAGTAATCTATTTTACCCTCTAATTACTTCCTGTGGCTTATACAAAACCTAGCTGAAATAAAGTTAGACCATTACTAATTGCCAAAGTCAATATATTTCCCCAGACTTGAAGAACAATCTTGCCCTGCTTAAGTGGTCTGTTCTACTACAAACTAGGAAACATCCATCTCTTGCACTCTGTGTAAGAGGAGGGAAAGACAAATTACATTAAAGGAGAATTCCTACTAATAATCATTTGGAATTTTTTCATCTCTCATTTTATAAGCAGCCAATAACTTCAACTGCTTTCTCATTTGTTAATAGCTGCAGAAAGCACAACATATTTCTTAAGAATGATGTCTAGGTCTTCCTTTTGACCTAACATTTTGTTAAGGTGGATTAACAACCTCCTTAGCATGTAGTGTATTTAAAAGAACTTGTCCCATCAGAAAAAGTCCAAACTGACAGAAATAGCTTTTCATTGCCTTGTTACTCATGCTGTTCATTTCTATCTGTAGGAAAGCATAGATCAGTAAAGTACTTGGAGCTGGCCCTTAACCCAGCTCCACAGTCACTCTGTGGTTCTACCTTTGGTACTGCTGCTTGAAAAACAAAATCTGTCATATCCAGCTCTGTGCTGTTGGAGGCCTGTATTGTGATTACAGTGACGCTGGGGTTGGTGTTTGACCTCTCAAAGGTGAAGTCGATCTTCAGCCCGTTCTTGCTGTATGCAGTAATTGAGGGTATTCCTGCAGGAAATGTAAGAGCAGTAGATCTGCAGATTCTGGAGATCACTCTTAGCATTCACTTTACTCATTCACTTTACTCCAGATCTGAGCTCCTCTGAAGTTTAAGCACCCCCTGCTCCTTCCACCATACCTTTAACAAGTTTCTGCACTTCCCTCCAAAACACTCCCAGGCCCTCACTTTTCGTTACCCAGCCTATCTTTCCTCACAAAGTGGAGTGCCATCAAACCTAAGCCTTTGTATTTACATAGCCATACCTGCAGCAATATCATTGAAGAGAGGTTGTGATGAAAGCCCATCAAGCAGGAACGGAGGTTGTGATATCTGGGGAGCGGGGGCAGAGACAGGAGAACCTAAAAGAGAATGTTGGAGTATTATAAAACTTAAGTTTCAGAAAATAAATGCTAATTCCCCCCAAAGGCTAGTTACCACTTCTTAAAGATCAACTGCAGCATCATCAGTGTTTACATTCACAAAGCTCTACATTGTCATCCTTCCTTTCTGATTTCACCATAAAGGACTGGCTCCTCTGCACACCTAAACAGAACCAGGTCCTCTCACCTTCTGATCCTCTCTGGAAAGGCCTTCCAGACTCTAGTGTCAAACTCCTAAGACTCACCAACTAATCACAGTCAGCTGGTGATTTCATTCACTGACTCCCACCTGTATGCTGATAGACTCTGGTAAGAGTGAAGACTTGATAGAGATTGAGGAACTCTTGCTAGCCATCCCTCCTATCTTTGGCAATCAGGCTCACATCCCACTCCAGAAGAGAGGATCTAGACTTTTAAGAGATATAGTCTGCTCACCTGGTAGGTTGAGATCTCCCAGGAGGTCAAGCAGCTCTCCACCAGCGGAAGCTGGCTTGCTTGAAGGTGCAGTGGGGATTACAGGTGTTATATCATTTCCCCCCAACAAGTCCAACAAATCATTTGCCTAATGAAAAAGTGGACATAACACACACATATATATATTGGACATAACTCAATTCTCTGCTGCTTTCCTCTGCAAATAATGATTTCCACTTGCTCTCAGCTTGAAGGTTAAAGCTGCTGGTCACAGTTATATATCCCATGAAACATCTAATTTTCATGTTCTCAGGACCACAGTGACAGTAAAATATAGAGTTTGTGGACACTGGGATAGGTCAGTCTTTTACACAATTTCATCCCATCTCGCTCTTCTACTGGTCTCACAACCTCTTCTCCACAAATGCTCTTAATATTAGAATCCTTAAGGTAGAGTATGAAACAATCAATGATCAGTGTATGTAAATATCTGAAGAGATAGAGCGAGGAAGAGGGTCCAGTCTCTTTTCAGTAGTGGTCAGTGATAGAACTAGAGGAAACAGCCACAAAATGAAGCACTAGAAGTTCCACAGAAACTTAAGGAAGAATTTCCTGATAGTGAGGGTGACCGAGCACTGGAATAGGTTGTCAAGACAAGTTGTAGAATCTCCTTCTCTGGAGATCTTCAAACACACTTGGATGCGACCTTGCATAACATGCTCTAGATGATCAAGCATGTGCAAGGGAGTTGGTCTAGATCATCTCTATAGGTCTCTTCCAATCTTAAGAATTTTACAAAGAATTTCACCACCAGGTCAGAACCAGGGAAAAGAGACGGAGGTGGAAGGAGACTGTATCAGGTTATGGTTGAAAAGCAGAAAGTACAGTGCTCCGACTCTGGAAACTTATCTCAGACCAGCTTCCATTACCTGACTGGTAGGCTGCAATCCAGTGGATGGAGGTTTGTTTTCCAACACTGCTGGTTCCGTCTCTCCATTGGTCTGTACAATCTCAGTAGGGCCGTTTGTGGTGGCCTTCTCCATTACGGGCATTCTCTCAAGCAGGGCTGGCCTGAAAGAAGCTGACATAGTTACACCGTGCCGTCTTCCCAGATCCCAATCCAAGTACTCACACACTCAGCAGATGACGTACATAGGACAACCTGCCTTTTCCTTTGGATCCGATACAGACAAATTAAAAGACTGCATGACTCAGTTTAAGGTGGTCAGAGACAATCCTCCACCTTCTGCATCAGTCTTAACACATGAGCAAACAGCTGGAAGTCACAGCAGACCCTCTTGCCCTCTGTTCTAGAACTTGACACCGTTTACATCGTAGAGCTGGCATAACTGTGGGCATAACCTCAAGGATTTAAGGATTAAAGAACTGAGCAATGGTGGATTAATGCAGGCACATACTCTTTCAAAGGTATACAGAGTCTGATGAGAAGACCCAGAATCTGGACACCAAGAGAAACAGTAAAGGTCCATAAGGGGAAAAATCAGTTTGCAATATAAAAAAGGCAGGTAGATCAAGACACAGAATGTTGTATGTAGCATGGGTAAGCTATGCTATCTATACATCTTTTGGATTTTAAGTTTTTCAGCATCTATAAACCCAAGAGCTGGCTGCATCTTCAACTAAAAACAAAGTCTTAATAAGTGGAAACTGTTAAACATCAACATTTTCACTGGAAGGAAGAAGGAAAAAAAAAGGGCTCTCACTCTCTTTTAAGACTGAAGACTGCATGAAGTTTACATGCTTTTCTTCTCTCCCCCCCAAAAACATGAATGGATATACTGTCATTTGATCAGGAGCCAGCTGATCACCAGACACTGATGTCTGCTGTGGTTAGATCACATCAAAAGTCTTCCATGCTGTATTTTTCTAAACTCATTCACAAGCCCTTATGTGAAGCCCTAGGCAATTCACATGTCCTAGCTTGTTCATATGACTCTTTCAAGGAAACAACTACAGTTCCTGCATGGTAGGCCTTTAATCCTAAAGGTATTAGGGAAGAGAGAAAAATCACAATGATGTGTCCTACAGAGTAAAAAATGGAATGATAACTATAGAAAAACAATGTTGTGAAAACTACGGAAAAGCAATGTTGTGAAATACCTTCAAAATAAGGTTGGAAAACCCCTACAAACACAGGCGGTTATGTAGTCTAGTGACATTCGATTTCCCTCTGTCCTGCCACGTAGGCTCTGAAATGGTTGTTCCTCTGCCTAAGTCATCATATTCCACCATATTTACACAAACATGGCAGTTCTGGCTCTTCCAGATCAGGCATTCCTCTACCCTCACCCCACTCATCCAAACAATATATTTTTAAGATAGCATTTAGAATGTAACCTCATGGAAAGATGACCAGAGTGGATGAATTTAATCCCCACAGGTTTCTTCCAAATTTACTTGCCATGTGGAATAGAGACAATGCTCCTATGTATACCCAGCTAACTACTGTATGCAGCACAGGAATGATGATTCTAAGAACAGCTATTCCATCAAAGCAGGTTTTGAAATTCTTGTAGAGAAACAACCAGTGCAATAAAACAATGAAGACAGGAGATCTCTAAATTATAAGGTGCAAGGAGGCTAACATGCCCACAGATATGAAACAGGGACACTAAAGTTAAAAAGATGTTCTCAAAAGAAATAAAAAAAGTCTTATCAGAATCAGAAGAACTGTTTCAAATTCAGGATACAGTGCATGTGAAGCGATGACAGGTCGACCTATCTCTTAATGTTTATGCCCATTTAAATTTTAATACTAATTAATTAAAATTAATTAATTTAAAATTAATTAAAAGCAGAGAGCGCCAAAGACGATTAAGGGAATGGAACATCTCTTTTATGAGGAGAGACTGAGTTGGGCCTGTTCAGCTTGGAGAAGGCTGACAGGGGATCTTATTAACATGTGTAAGTTCATGGAGGGACAATGTAGGGAAGAGGGGGCCAAGCTCTTTCTGGTGGCCAGTGATAGGACAAGGGGTAATGGGTGCAGCTGAAGCCCAGGAGGTTCCACCTGTAGGTGAGGAGGAACTGCTTTCCAGTGAGGGTGCCAGAGCCCTGGAACAGGCTGCCCAGGGAGGTTGTGGAGTCTCCTTCTCTGGAGGTCTCCAAACCCGCCTGGATGCCGCCCTGTGCCACCTGCTCTAGGTGCCTGCTGGAGCGGGAAGGTTGGACCGGATGATCTCTAGAGGGCCCTTCCAACCTGGAACATTCTGGGATTCTGTGAAAATTAGTTTTAAAATTAGTTGGAATCTAATGACTGCTGAAATGCTGACAAAGGAAAAGCTATCTGCACTTGTTCGTTTGGCCGTTACATTTACGATTCAACACATGCAAGTGAAAATTAGCTAAGTTCAAGCTCAAAAGAATATTTGTGTTTGGAAAGAAAAAGTTACTTATCACACAGTATCTTCTCCCAGGATATGCTAATTTTTTTAAGCATTCAGTAACCCTATTGATCAAAGATTCCCTCTAGTCCCTCTATAATCCTACCAGTATCACTGGGTAAAGCTCTCTGGCTGTGCTATCCAGCAGTCAGAGTAGATTGCAATCATGCCTTTTCAAATACCAAAGCTTATCAGCACTTACCTCATGTGATCATATTTCTTGAAAAGTGCATTATATTCCACTGCCCTCTGCTGTAGCTCCACATCAATGCTGCTGCCATAAATGGAGACTACCTTCTTAATGCGACTGCCAAGCAAAATAAAAAGCCACGGAATTACCAGAACTGAGCTGTATCGGACACTAGATCACCATCTGGCCTCTCCTCAACAGACATTGCTATTTCACTAAATATCTATGCAATTCAAATTTTTGAACTGTTCTGTCCCTCTTCACAACAGAATCAACAGCAGTTTAATATACCACAGAGCATATCATGCTGGAGATAAATTGTCCACAGACAAGTCACTGGGAGAAAATGTGACTATTTTTCTCACCATCATTATAGAAAGTAACTGGAAAGATGCAGACTTTCTTTCCCATTAGAAAATTTTCAAATAAGGCAATATGTGTTAAGCCCCCATACAGAAAGAGGCTATCCAAACAGAGAGAAACTGGTACCAATCAGAGCAACAGTAGGTAACCACAAGGTAAGGAGGACTGTAAAAGCCAATATAATAATAATGATAAAAGTATTGTAAACCATAGAAGCAAGATATGCACAAAGGAATACTTATTTTTACAGAAGATGCCTACTGATGCCTACATATTTGCAACAAATCCCTGTGCAGCACAACACCATAAAGAACTCACTTGACAGTACAGGTGAACCTTGTGGAAAGCTTCATGATGGCAGTAAGAGCATAACCACGTGTAACAGATGCAGACATATTAGATATCAGGACACTTTCTAAAATATCAAGTACTTCATCCTCTGTTACCTGTAAAGGCAAAGAAACGTTGAGCTGAGAGAGGCTTTGCAGCAAACTTTCCAAAGCCTACTATTAAACGGGTCCTCAGCAACCTTGTGAGCTGGCAGCACTGGCCAAGTGTGTCTGTGGGAATCTTAGCATATTACTTTTAAAATACAGGTCCTGTTCCACAGACTGAAAATAAGGTTTACCACTGGGGGGAAAAAAAAAAAAAAAAAAGCTAAAACCCCTGACAAATACCCTGAAAACCAGAGCACTGCCCAGTATAAGTCTGAGATAAAGCTGGTTATGTGACAGAGTCCATGCCTGTAGCATGGGAAGGAGATTCCAGTGCAGTAGGTCAGCATTATGGATATTATTGCTATATATGTGGCACAAGCATTCCCCCAACCACCAGCTGATCAAGCAGTCCAGGCTGAGCTAACTACATGCTCATTCTCCTTTCCAAAGCTATACCTGGATTGGTTCCTCTTCTTCACACTGACCAGACACCAGAAGATCTCCATACTCCCCTATGCACCAGGAGGCCACTTGAACCAGGGGCTGCTGTTGGAAGAGAAAAAAATAAAAGAATCAGATGCTTCAGAGACAAACAGATGCCTTTTTGATGAGGTAAAACACCACCATTTTAATGAGCAAGTTTCATCCTCCCTCCAGTCAAGGAAGTTCTCTATGGCAAAAAAAAAGGAGTATTTGATTTCACTGGGAATTCTTTGCAACAACTGAAGATATGTTAAAGACAGAAAGAAGTCATATATTATCTGCAATCTGGCCTTTGGGGCTAGACAGTGTGATGCTGACTTTCCTTGAGCTGTTTAGGAAACATGCTTATTGGAATATAACAAGGAAATTGAAGCTGGTCATTCTGGGTGTTACCTGGGAGTAGTCACCGAGGATGGCTTTGTAGAGTCTCTGCACAGTGTACGCATGCATCTCCACACTATTAGTTATTAGCTGAATCAGGTTTGGAACAGCATCATCACGTACATAGCTTCCTGCCTGCAAGAAGTATTTGGGTAATCAAGAGACACACAGAAGCTGTCCACTTTCATTATCTGACCCTCAATAACACACAGCACTTGCTGATGTCCTTCAGAAGGCTAGCTGGTGTGCACGCAGCTAATAATCAAGCAATTTCTATCCCCAAGTGCTTCATAGTTGATTTTGAGCTGGATCAGATCAATACATCTTCATCAAGCATTCTGATATACCAGAGGAAAACTATGCTATCAATATTGTGAATGTCTATAAAAATGACATGATAGAGATAGAAGTGCCCTGTGATTTAGAACCAAAAAAAGAAAGCAACACAGAAAACGTCTTTTGTTGCGGGGAAATAGGACACTTTAGTGAAAGCAATAAACTCTAGGAGCAGAAGGCAACTTATTCATTCCTTTCTCAAGTCAGATTCCATGCTAATCAGCACAAGGTCCAGGGACTTGCCTGCCCAGCACTTTTTGGTTACTGGATGGGAAGATGCAGTTCAGAGCTAGGGAACAGCCCACTTCCAGGCTGGTAAAATAAATGCAAAAATACACAGTCACATAGCATTGGTGCTGAAGGAAAGATGTACACTGCCTAAATACTGTTCTGTTCAGATATGCTAATGGCACTGAGAAAACAATATGCAAAGAAAGAAAGAAATTAAACAGATTCATGTAGGTCAACTAAGTTAGAAACCAATTAGCCAAAGCAAGAAGCAGAGACCATCATTCTGTTTTCATCCTGTATGTCTGGTAGGCTGGAAAAGATGACTAAAGAGCAACAGGTAGTCTCATAGAAACAATTTCATAAGTGGCTTCTCCATCAGTTTAGAAGGAAGAAGTAACTTTAACAAAAGAAATATTTTGAAAGCCATTCTCATAGCTAACCTTCTAACTGAAATCAAGTCTCAGTCTACTTTCAGGTACACAACTGCATGATAGCACACGTCAGATTTATTTCCTGATAAACTTCTCAAATTTTAACATTCACACTGATAAAATCATCTTCCACACCTCAGCTTGGGACACACTGCCAACTCAAGTTGGGAAGACCTCTTTCCTCTGGTTTGCTGAAACACTCCAGTTCCACCTTAGTTGTGAGGCTTACAAAAAAAAAAGGCTTTCATAAACTCAGTTTGGAAGAATTCTAAGACATGATGTAATTCTCAGTCACTTGTGGCTGTATTCACTCATCCTTGAAAGGACTGTAATTAAAGCAAAGATAGCAGAAGGGCTGCCTGATCTGGAAGCAAACGCGGTTATGGCAGCAGAAATACAGATCTTGCTACACTCAGTCTTACATAAAGTGTTTCTGAAGTCATATATGTTTTCCAAAAATCATTTACCTCCTGACAGACAGCCTTAGGTCAATACCTTACTCATGTAAGTATAAGCTAAAAGGCATTTGTATATTGTGGCTATAGAGGCTGGCAGGTAATAAAGCTCCCACTTTATGAGGAATAACTTCTTACAGAATCCAAGGGTTCTTGTGTAAGCACATGAGAGAGAACTCAACTTACCGTTGTTAAGACTCTCATAATTGTATCTATGTGCCAGCGTTTAGAAGGGGCATATCTATCAAAGAAAAAAACAAAAGGCACAAATTAGAGAGCAATAACTATTACCATTTGAATAACAGCAAGAAGATCAACTATCAGCTTTCCATTTCAGTCATCTCCTGCTTTCTAGTAACTCATGCCATTCTTTGACATTTTGTATCCATGCTGACAGGGGAAGCCTGAATGAATACATAGTTAAGAAAGAGCACACAAGTACCTGGCACATACAATAATTCAAGATCAGGTTGCTGATTACAATAGCACAACACTAATGAAATCATCTCACTTACAGAGCTCATCTGGGAGAATGTGCAGGTGTCAACACAACACCTGCTCCAAACAGTGATAGAAATCAATACATTAGACTTCTTTATGATCTAATGTCTACCACATAAATCCTTGGATCAGAGCACCACAGGCAGCATGCCCTATTCTTCAGAGCGAGTAAAGCTGATAAACTAACCACAGGCTAGTAAACGAAGAGGAGATGATCAATATGCTCTGCTGTGTGAGGCAATGTGTGGGGGTACAACATAACGTTTATAATTCCTGGGATGGACAAAATAAATAAACAAACAAATAATAACAAAAAAGGCAAGTAAATGGACACCATACTTTTCTGCAGCAAGAAATATTCCAGATGCACAGTCTGCCTTGAACTCGGGCTCACAGGAATCCAGAAAATACAACAACTCCTTCATCATTCCACGGACATTGTTCCCATTAACAAGAGCGAAACTCAATTCCATTGCACGCCTAAGACAAGAGACAGAAAAACAAACAAACAAAAAAACCCACATAAAATATCTTCCAGCTATTCAATGTGCTTAGATTTTAATAAAGAAAACAATTTTCATTATCCTAGGAGAATGGTCTGTAATTAACATTCCAGTATATTCCATTTCATAGTCAAACACTAGATACAAACCATAAAAAAAGGGGGTGAAGTGGGGAGTCTCCAGTACTTTCCAGAAACACCTGGGCACACATTCCAAAGGCTAGAAGTATACTTCAACAAACAGTTTATTGCCATTAAATTCTGACCATCTAAGATGGAAAAAACAATGCTACAGAAGGCAACCAAAAAGCTACAGATGGCAACCAAAACCACACAGAATCACGTCCTTCTGTGAAGCCCCCGTCACCAGAACACATCTCCTGGGACTCTGATATTCAGTCAGAATATCACTTCAATGAGGCCAAGCATGTTGTCAGCAGCTCGAGTGTCAGCATGGCAACATCATGCTCTGCCGATGGATCACTCAAAGCTTCATCCCCCAACAACACTTGGACTCGATGCTCCAGCGTTTTCAGCATACCTGTGTTTTCCTAGCAGGTACTAATAAAATGCTTTTGTGAGCTTCCATCCAAAACTTAGATGAGGCTTTTCTATTCCACAAGCTCTAGCACAGAACAGCAGTACCAGTCTGACATGTTCACCATGTAAGACATAAATTTATCTTTTGGGATGGAACAAGATTGTAAAGCTAGATTACAAAATCTAGCTGTAATCATGAGATGATTAAAACTAAGATTCAGCAGAAAGATCTAATGAAACTAGAATAGAAAACAAAACAGAAAAAATGAGCAACACTGTTGAAATCTAGACATTAAAACAGAGGCATAAATTTGAAAAAAGCCAATCAGTATGAATATCTATAGCATTTATTCACTGTTTGACAGGGCAGAGAAAAGAGAGTGAACAGTAATTCTCAAAGACACAGAAGTATATTCACAACGTGACTAGGGGTTAGCAAAATTCTGGCCTGCAGAATACACATTCCACAAGATGCAATAGGTATGCAACAATCCCTACCACTGTGAAACTGCACTCAGATCACCGGTCATAGAAAGAACAATGATGACCAGGAGACAGTTTTGAAAGAAAGACTGGGCAATGAACAAGTCGAAGGACTCAACTGAGGAGAAAGATTAGAGCAGTAGGAACAGTAGCGAAGCTGGAAAAAAAGATGAGAATAAGCACTACAAGACCTCCTTTGAATGTCTGACAGAAAAGGGAAGTTAGATTTCATGACTAAACAGCATTTGGGGATTATGAATAAAAGGAAGAAAACGAAACAAAAATGCTGGGTATGTCAACATGGCTTTCGCTAGGACCAAGTTTCAGCAGATGCTTCATGTCTTCTTGTGGGTCTACAATTTAATCTCTGCTGACTCCAGTTTGGAAAAATTCAGGGAAACCAAAAGGAGAGGGAAAAAAAAAAAAAAAAAAAAAAAAAAAAAAAGATATAGCACTCCTCCTCTTCCAAAGATACTTAAAACATAGGAGCAGCTTCCTTAGGAAGGTGGTTGCACATTCTACTAATTCTCTTCAAAGCAGGAATCAGCCTATGCAGTAATACTTCTCTTTCTAACATTAATATTAATTTTCTAACATTAATATTAATTTTCTAACATTAATATTAATTTTCTAACATTAATATTAATTTTCTAGCATTAATATTAATTTTCTGACATTAATATTAATTTTCTAACATTGATTTTCCTCTGCATCCTGCTCTCTTTCCATACGCTGTGAATCTTTCCAATATTTCACTGATACTTCAATTACCTTTTAATGGAGACATCAAGATCCTTCAAGCAGTCCACAATTGTGCTTCTATGTCGCTGCACTGCATTATGGTCTGTCTGTACAGTCTTCAACAATGACGTCAAAGCTACGTATCTGGGATAAGGAAATATGGCAAAGCATTACTTGACAGCGCCATACAATATCTATGCAACACCTTCAATCTTAGTATGTCTTTTTTTCTTTTTTTTCTTTTTTTTGGTCAGGATGGAATTCTCTTGTATTCAAGAACAAAAGGAAGTCTTCCAGGGAACTGGCTCTCCAAAGAATATTTCCCATAGAGAAGTGTAAAATATCTAACAATACCCTGCTGCCCAGACAAGCAGTTATCTCAGTTTCTGGGCTCATGCTTTCACAGGGAATTGTGGAAAGAGTAGGAAACTAAATGCTGGAACTTCTCAGCTCATATTCTGAAATGAGCATATCACAGAATCACAGAATCACAGAATCTATAAGGTTGGAAGGGCCCTCTAG
>JAUBOD010000894.1:2522274-2542123 GCA_032353885.1 Nothura maculosa | reverse complement strand
AAAGGGAACAGTCTGCAGAAGATCTTCCCCCCTTCCTACTCCCCCCCTTTTTTTTTTTTTTTGATTTCCCAAATGCTACAGTCTTATCTAGAGCCAATCATGCAGCTACCCTTGGGTGAAATGACTTTGCTCTCATGTGTCCTCTAGGTGAGTAACTCCCTCTAATGCAAACTTGGAAAAATAAACAATGCCCCGGCAAAGACAGACAAAAACTTACTCTCAGTCCACTCTCAGATTTTATGTCCATAATAGTCAGCACAGTTTCATAGAGAATAGCATTTCCCACATTTTTACTCGTTTCTGTATTAGTGGCAACCTGGAGAGGGAAAGAAAGCCCCACAACATGAAGGATTCCAACATACACTACCCAGTCCCCCTTTTGTCCTATCCTGAAGAATAGGCAGATGAACTAGCTGATCTTTGGACAAAAAAAACAGCAGTGATGCCCAGAAACATACATCTCTGACAAAAATAAAATCCCTCCAGCACTGCAAGCAGCTGTGTCCTCCCCAGTGCTGGCAAATTTCAATCAGTTGGAAACGAGAATGGAAAGTTTTGGCTGATTGGCAACTTTACAGCTCTCACCTGTGCAAGTATATCATTCATTGCTTCACTTGAATCATCATCATTTCGCCCTAGAATTCTTAGTAACCGCAGGATTCGCACCTGTGTCACAAAGTAAAACAAAGGAAATTTCACTGGATGTTAAGTGCTTTACATGAGAGTACCAATAAACGTCCAGTATACTTCCTGAAGAGGAAAGCAAGACATGCTCCCCGTTTTCTGTTCCAAAGCAAAATTAGAATTTGGTTCCATCCTCAGCGAGATCTTTACCAGAAAGCACAGAGCTATGCTATGCTTACATCTCCTTCCACTGCCTAGAACCGCTAGTAACTACTGACTATCCAGTAGGCATGGTCTGAAAAGACCAATACAACTATAATTTCCTTCCTTCCTTCTTTTTTTTCTGTAAGTTTCCACCAAACAACAAGCATCTTTGCACTGAGGTGGATGATGAGCATTTGCACAATCTCTACCAAAGCTCTAACAACACAACACAGCTGCCCTTCAGTAAATACCTCACCATATCCACATCTCAAAGACAGTACTACTAGGACTAAATCTACATATTTCACTTCACATCAGTCCTTACCTGCAAAAAGGGGTCACTGATCCCAGACACGTCATGCTCTGGTGAGTACCCAGACATGATAAGGTTCTTCAGAATACGAACTAATTGAGGAACAAGCTGTGAAGAGAGTTGTTAGAAAATTTGCGTAAATGGTTGGGGTTTTTTTTGTTTTTTTTTTTTTTTGTTTTTTTCCCCTCCTCTAATTTGTGAATGAATTGTGCTGGTCTACTGACAGACATCTACTTTACAGGATTAAGTGACTTGTATACAGCTTTCAAGAAATGCCATCTGTTAACTCCATCCACTTTAGGCATTTCCAGCTGTGGGTACATCGACTATAATGGCAATTCTGAAAAAGCACAACAGAGTTGCTCTATAGCAACAAGCACACACCCAGTATACACTCAGCTGTTTAGGGCAAAACAATGTCAGCAAATAAATGGCAAATATGTTTATCAATTAAGCAGGCAATCCGTAAGAAACTTAATACTAATCTGCAAAAACCAAAATCTCAAACCCTTGACAGCAACTGTGAATAAAAATAAAGGTTTCGGGGATGAAATAGAAGGCAAGGCAAGTGCCCAAACACTATGGGAAATCTTAAGCCTATGAAGGAGGGCGGGGGGGGGAAAAAAAAAAAAAAAAAAGCCCTCCTGGTGGATGGAGTACAGCTGCAGACCTCTCAAGCTTTATTCTTTCCTCGAGGAAGTTTCTTCCATTCCTTCCAGTGCTTGTATTATTAAATTTATCCAGACACTGCCTGGAGATGAGACCAGCAGACCACACAGAGCTGCTGCGGTGCTTGCACTAAGTGTTTTTTCATCACGAAGCATGACTGGCATCAACATACTGTCATTCTCTCTCCACTCATTTTATGCAGGACAATTACAGATTATCAAAGCATGCTCTAAAAGAATCTCCTTCACAATTCACCCCTAAGACTATAATTTTTTCCCCTTGAAATTTGCTGTTCCTGCACTTGAAGGAACTTGCTATGAATCAGGAATTGCACTAATGTTACAGAATTTCTAGCAGATGAGAGATTTCCTATAACAAAGTTTGCCATTTCTGACAAGATCAAACCAAGATGGTGCTTCAGTTTTGAGACAAACAGCAATGGCAGGTGCTAAGAGCACAGTGTGATTTAGGGAGCCAAACAGCTACACATAAGGTCGTAAAGCACGATGTTTCTGGAGTAACATCCTGTACTTCTGTGGTTCAGTGCAGGAAGGAAACCATCCTAGCCTCCCCATTGTCTATTTTTTCCTACCTTAGCTCTTTAGGAATCACCTACTCCTCCGAAATAGTGTTTCATAGAACATACAAGCAAAAGAAATGGTGAATTTTGTAATGCCTCTTTTAACAGGAAATGAGAGGAAGCTGCACCATCTTTCCTCAAGACAGAATAACGCCTGAGTGGGACTACCTGCCAGAGCATTCTTAGAACACCAATTAACATTTTCTTTGCTTTCTTACATGCAGCATTGTCAGGAATGAAGACACAACAAACAAAGAGAAAAGACACAGCCATGGAGTTCAGTTGAAGGCCCTCACCTATCTTCACTGAAATTATACACACAGAAAATACAGCACAGCAAGTCCCCTTTCTGGCAGCTAAGTAACTGTTTCTCCTGCTCTCCTCATGAAAAGAAATTACCCAAAGCTGGTCCATGTTGCACACAAGACAAAGCCCAGTTTATGGTAAGAAGAAAGCCCAGAGGTACAGCGTGCAAGTGCACAGGAATTTCCCTACTATTCTTCAAATGAGAGAGGGCTTGAGGAATGCAGGCTCACATTTGGAGAAGGCCACAACCAAGATTCAGGGCTGCCCATGGGTATGGAAGTTTAGTCATGAGATCAGAACACAAAAAGCACTAGACAAATACAGTTGATTAGCTTATGGCATTAATCACAAACGTGGCATTAACAGGCACTGCCTCACAAGAGGCAGAGAAGTCTCTACAGATTCAACGCATGCATGCACCATCCAGAAGAATTAACTCTTACCTTTTCATTCTAACACACAGCAGGATTCCAAACAGAGAAAAGGAACAAAACAGACAAAGCAGGCATTAGGGAGAGATCAGTGTACCATTCACAGCATAAACAACCAAAAAGAGATAGCTAGAAAAGAATGTACCTAAAGGCTGTGGACTCAGCTCTTCTGTCTGTCTCAGGATAATCATCTTAAGTAAACATGGGATAGGTACCTTTAAAGAGGGCCCCAGTGACACTTTCGTATTCTTTCTGTCATACAGAATCATTCCAGGGGAATAGGCATGCTGAAGTGCCAAGATGCATCAAACGACGTATCGTTTGAAACTCCTAACAATATAGCCAAGCCAAGGAAGAACTGGGCATTCAAATAAATGAGCACCTTTATGACTTTTCAGAGGAGCAATTAACTAGTTCCACTCTATCACTTTTTGTTTAATTTTAAATCCTTCTTTGATCACAAAATTATAATACTTTTAGATGTTCTATTAGAACTCTCTAATGAGGCAGCAAGTACTGCAAAGCAAGTTACCGCATGCAGCATAAGGAAGTTCATGCTAAGATGGAAGAAAAAAAATTCTAATTAGCGGAGAAGAAATTTATGTTGAACCTAAAGTTAGAAGGGGAAATGACTTAACATAGCATGAACCAGAGATGACGTATTTATAGAGACAGAACTTCCATTGATATTTTTCATCTAAATTTGTAAAAGTATATGCCTATGGTTAAAGCACTCAAATGTTAGTCTAGATCCCCTTGTTTCATGTAATTCATGTGTCATCCCTAATACCACTAGCCATTAGAACTACCACTAGCCATCCAGTAGCCATTAGCTACTAAAAAAAAAAGGCAAGAAAAGACAACCTCTGTCAAAGAGGATACTGTAATTCTAACTTTAGTATAAGGTTCATACTACACGGCCTGAAGAGTGATGTTTTTTAACTTACCACTTTCTTGTAGGTGCTATGGTTAAAAATACGCCACCTCCCCAATATAAAGATTTTGATGGTTTTGTTTATATTGCCTTTCTTCAAGAAGACAGGATCATCACATTTTTCTCTCAAATAAGTGTAAGCATTCTGATTAAAAACGTGCACTCTGACTTCTCCAGAAAGACTAAGATGCGTCAGTCAAAAACAAAACAAACCAACCAAACAAAAAAAAAAAACAAGCCTAGCTCTCCAATGTTACAATTTGGACTTACCTTTCTAAAGTGTGCAAGCATGTCTGGGCTTCTCTCACACATCTCTGTGAGCAGAACAACTGATGTATGAAGAACACCTAAATGCCAGAGGGGGAAAAAAAACCCTATTGTTAAAACATAATTCATATGACAATTTACAAGCACATGACAAAAATCAGAGGAAAACAACAAGCTGTTACACAAAAGACAGCCTGCTTGAATCCAACATATCTGCCTCAAAAGATACTTGTGCTGACAGCTGTGCCCACAGCGAAGTAGACAGCTGTGTGTGCATGTGTTAGAGCAGCAGCTGAAGAGAGAAACTGACCTTGTGTGAAACAACCTCCATATTAAATACATACACAGATGGTAATTGACATGCTAGATTCCAGAAGTGGTAAAATGTGCTAATTGCTTTGTAAATGTTTGGCTCCTCATGCTTCCTAGTTTTATCTTCCAACTTCAGGGCCCCAGGCAACCTGAAGATTGGGGAAGCACACGTACACAAGTTTCAAATACAAGGCCAGGCAGCTGCTGAGGTCCCTGCCTTAATGGAACTCAGTTAGAGCTAGAAAAGGCATGTAGGCAGCATGCTGCTGTTTCAGCACACTGAGTAAGTATAAGTTGGGCATGAAAGGATGTTGAAGAATCCTATAGTGTTATGCTAACAGAAGACACACAAGTGAAACAATATTAAGTCCCTTTTTTCCAGTTTCTGCCTGAAGTATTTAAAAAACAAACAAACAAGAAAACCCCCCACACACCAAAATAGTGAAAGATTCCTTTTGTCACCTGGGCCATGTCCATGTAAAATCCTGCTAGGAAGCATAGTCATAAGCACCTTCTGAATGACATTTGCTTTCACTGCAATGCGATATGAAAAAATAAAACATACAACTACCCCTCAAAAGGCCCCTCTAACAAAAAGCTTGGGCAGTAGGCATGTCATTCCATAACAAATGGCATAGCTTTGCTAAGCAGGATCTCATAGACATTACCATGATTCTTCTCATTAAGCAGGTTTTTGGTTGCTGGCAGGAACATCTCCATGAGTTCAGGCACCTTTCTAATGACATGAACAGCACATAATGCAGCCTGTAAAGGAAAAATAACTTGGTTAGCGCATACTACAAAGCAACAATATATGTTCCGAGAATCCCTAACACTGGGAACTATGTGTGTTCAAAAAACATAAAATGTAGAAAATTCATGATACAATATTCATTACTAGAAGCAATATCAAACAGCTTTTTTGACCTCTTCTCTATGATCCTTTGTCTGCAGTGATGTGACTAAATTTAAAGAAAAAACACTGAAAGATGGGGTTGGTGTTTGTTAATAGTCGAATATTACATTATTATATACATTATAATTAATAACTTATACATAGTATCAAAGTAAAAGCAGTTGCCTCATGTTGGAGGCATGTCTTGGAAAGGCTTACACACATTACTCCATCCACTGTTTTACTTCTCATCTAGATATACAGGGGTGTCCAGTCTCTGCCTATGTCACACATACACAGAAATACTCTGTCAGTATGACCAAATCTGTTTAGTGTTTCAGACAGAAGCAAAGTATCTTATCAATCTCAATAGACAGAAGCAAAGTATCTTATGAATCTCAAGTTTTAGTTCACAACAAAGTACTCAATTCCCTGAAGTACCTTCTTCCTTAGATAGGAGTTTGAAGTTTTCAAGAGTTTTTCAACTTCTCCTGCAAGGTCTCTGCACATCTCTGAGGAGCCCATGCAGCCAAGAGTACAGAGTGCCAGCCCCTGCACATACTGTGTGCTGTGATTAAGGTCACTGTAAAGGATAACAAAAAGAAGTCAATTGGTGCACACACTCACAAGCAGAATATACTAAAAATGGGATCAGTGCATACAATCACCTTCTAGAAGGTTCTACAATAGGTTCTGGCATTTTATTTATACACTCTATTTGCAGTTTTGATGTCTTATGATTTTTGTTTAGTTTCATCTTCATTATTTACATCTTAATTCTGTATGGTTCCCTTTCTCTCTTCTATTTCATTAGTGTTAATGAAAGATAAAGTATAAAACTTCATTCAGATTTATTCTGGAAACAAAATCTAAAACAGCAGCACAGAATTTCTATGGATATTAAATCCAGCTAGTGTGAAGTATAAAGTCTACACAAAGTATATATATAGTGTGCATATATAAAGTATAAATGCTAATTTAATATTACTAAAGCCTATACACTTAGCACAAATATTGATCAAAAGAAAAGGGATTTTGTAAATCGGACATATAAAATCTGAACAGAATATCCTCCATCTCAATTTGTCCTAATTCCAAAATGCTCTGTTATCCTGAACTTAAAGACATCCACACACCTTGAAAAGAATCAAGGCAGGAGTTTTGCTCAGCAATCCTAGTTGTTCACATGACTGAAGAAGTCACCAAAACACTCAATATTTAAGTTAAATAATCTACCAGTACATTCTATTTGTGTGTCCATCCACCACAGTCACTGTACCAGACAACAGAGCTTCCACAGAGCAATCCCAAGTCTTAAACATCATCACTACAGCATCCAGGCTGTCGCAAATCCTGATGTTATTGCCAAAAAACATTACTTTCTCGATTTGGGGCATTTTTATATGATGGGGGAGTAGGGGAAATAAGTGGCATATAACCAAACATCAAACATGTAGAATAGCAAGAGCCAGCATGCTGGTTGTGCTGTAAAGCAGCCGTGCACTACAGTAACATGTGGGGGGAGCAGCAGATGGCAGGAGCTGCTAATGAGTTAATTTTTCTTTCTTTCTCTCAACAATTTTGGCAGCAACACAATCTGCATATAGCAAGTATATGCTTCACAAGGGTGCTCATATTTGCAGAAAAAACAATCTAGGTTGTGCTATAAACACACACACACCAAGCTGGCATTTAAATAAGTTTAATAAGACCCAGTTGTTATGCTCCTGTTCCCTTCTATCTTGAAAGCAACAGCAAACACACCAAATCATCATCTAGTAAACTATAACATGAAACAGTTCCAGTTTAGCAGCATTTTGCTGGAGAAAAGGGAAGAGGGAAGAAGGGAAGGAGAGAAAGCATGGGGAAATCCTGATTGTCCAACTCCCTCATCTGATTTCAAGAAAATGCCAAGCAGATAGTATGTTCATAGCTTCACAGCAGATAGCTGCTGCCTTCCTTCCACAAAAAAAACCATTCATCAGCAGAGTCACGCCTTCAGATGACAGCACATACATTCTTGATCCTTGAAGTCAGGCAATTTCTCAGAGCTCATCAGCACGAGCGGCAGGTGAGCAAATAGCACAGAACTTGGCTGCATCAACAGCCACTGTTTTGTGATAGGAGATGGCCAGTCCAATATACAGAATTCTACTAGTGTTATAAAAATATCCTCTGATTCAAATATACTTAAAATGAGGGAACTTTCAATGATGCTGCATTACTAACTGCTTGCTTGGCTTGGGCATACAGCAAGTTAGGAGGTAACTATTTTACAGAACTGAGATTTTTTTCATTTTTATTTATTTTATAACTTGAGATTTCCTACACTGTCTGAGCAACTTGTTGTGGTCAGTTCAGGTTTCCCTTCAGAAAACACACATTTTCCTTCTGAAACAGTGGCTCCATCAGATGTTGTTTGTATTCAGAACCATGCCAACCTGTATTCTCTTCCCACTAAGGAAGTGGGATCGGATCATCCAAAGCAGCACAGGACTAAAACAGTCTTGTACAGTCACCAGCACTGGACTTCCACATTGAAGACACCATTATTCTAATAATAATATTTTTTTAAAAAAAAGCCTAAAGTTCTCAAAATATCATCAGGATTGCACCTTGAGATCCTGAAATCTCAAAACATATGTCCACGCAAAAAGAGATGATATCCTTACTTCTTGATGCAATTGGTCATAAGAAGATGAACATCTTGTCTCTCATCCAGCAGCAACATGGCACCTAAATACCCAATGCGCTTGTCTGTGAATTTCTGAGAGGCAATGAGCTTGAGGCACTCCAACTGTAAAAAAAAGTAAATAAAGAGGACAAAATTAGCTTAAATTCTTTCTTTACTAAAGAAGAAACAATTTGAGCCTTTATGTACACACCTTAGGTTTATTTGAGTGTGTATTTTCTTCCTTCTTTGGTGATACAGAAAAATAATAAAGGTTGAATTATCTGGCTGAAATTCACAGCACGTCAGTAAAAAAACCAGAGGCAAAGCCAGCAGTAGCTCCTTTACACTGAAGCAGCCATTCATTGCTAACCTTCCATGACCTCAAATGTACCACACATGCCAGACATATGTCAGAGTACAAAAACAACATGTTTAAAGACTTTCTATAGATCAAGAATATCATCTCCCTGTCTCCCTCTTCTATAGTCTACCAGAGGAATAACATTCCAAAAATAAGCTATGCCACTGGGAAAACTGAAACCAGCATTCTCCAGGTTATTAAAATGGGGGTTTCTTACCGCAGGACATAGACTAGTTATTATATGCCTAGAATAAGTTACTAGACTGGAGTTTATGAACTACTGTTCTGTAGGAACATGGGCAGTTTGGAGTGGACAGTCTGGCAAAAGCAGAATATTTTATTATGAAAGTTACATAACAATAGCTCCCAAACAGTAAATTCCACTTACATAGTCAAAATCTAATGCAGATTCAGAACATATGCCAAGACAGCCCCCAAACATTCCAAACACTAGAGAGTAAAACTTAAGCTAATTGTGCTCCAAATCAGTCAATGTGCCTAAAACACAAAGCATAATGGCATGTGCACATAATACAGCAAGCAGCAAAGTCTGACCTACCTGTCCAAAATGAGCGGGGTAACCCAGCATGTGCATATAGAGCAGCTTTGCCACATTTCTGCATCGGTATGTGTTATCTTCCTCTCTGAAGGATGATCTGATAGCAGCACATTCTTTTTGGATCATCTCACGCTCTTCTGCCTGGGTTCTTGCTGTCCGGATGGTCCGGATCAGCTCCCGCAGTCTGATAGGGGCTGGCATCCTCTGGAAGGAGGAAAAAAGATCCATAAACCCTCTGCCGTACCCAAAGACTTCATAATCACCTCATATTTTATTACAAAGAAAATTTATTTCCTGTCTCACAGTTATAAAGATTGAAGGAACTAGAAAATACAGAACACTTCAGTGGCTTGATTAAAATAAACATGAAAAACAGAGGAATTCTATGCCCCTCCAAGGAATTCCAGTTTTCACATTTGTTCTGCCATTTTCACAGGACGTTGCGGATTGGAATTGTGCTTTGAGCTGGCTATCAAGTACATAATGTGACAAGAAGGAACTTGGCGATGCATGCTGTCATGTACACATCTTCTGATTTTCTCCAGAAGTCTCACTCAAATAGAGTAAATCACAAAACCCTCATGAATCGAGACAAATCCTTAACAACAAAAAAAATCAAGTCTGCTTTACAACTAGCACAAAATTTCAGACAGGCATTCCTGATAACTAGGCTTCAAAAATCCTCATGCAACCTTGTGCCATGCAGTTTTCTTTCTTGGGAAGGGGTGGGAGGTGCAGGTGCAATAGCAATCCTGACAGTCAAATACTTTTCAGAAACTCTTCTTTAAAAAACACGAGTTGACACCATCCCTTTATTACACATCAGCCAGAACAATCCTTTCAAAAACAAACAGGCTTGTCGTTACTGCCTGGTGACACTGTGTGAACACAGTATGCAAGAAAAGCCTATCCTATGTAACTCTCAGTAGTTTTACTTTACCAATTAGAACAGACGGGGTTGTCCGACCTGGAGGGCAACTTGTGCTCGTGAATATCCCCACAGAGAAAAATGGCTTTTCAAACAAAAGCCAGACCTAAGTATTACATTCAAAACATTCGAGCTGTTATACTCACCAAAGCAGACTCCTAACTTCCAAAAAGAAAAACTATGCATGCATTTCAGGGGTTTTTTTATGTGCATGCAAGACTCAAGATAACTAAAGTATTCTGATGACACATAAATGCCATATCAATTTGCAAGATGTTATTGAATAGGACAGTCTGTTACAGTTTTTGTCTGGGTAGCACCCTCCCCAGTCGGCATGCCATTAATTTTAAGCACTGCCATATCATACGAAATCACACTGCGTACACAACGCAATATACTGGCATATAAGAGGAAAAAGGCAGCCTGGGAAACATACTGGGCTAGTAGGAGTCTTGTTTGCTAAAGAAATTAAACACAGCTGCACCTACAAAGAGTAAAGGTAGCCTCTTATTGAGGCAGCTCAGTGCTGATAAATAGATTTGGTTTATAAACCTGATCGGCTACAGAATTCACACAAAACACTAAGTCATTTCAGTCAAACCATGTAGCTCCTCATATTCTAGTTGCCTGTTCTCATATCTAGAACTTGAATTTGCAGAGACAACTATACCCTACCAGTACTTCAGCAACTTGTCTGCCTGGGCCTATTCTTAGAGTAAGCCTTCAGCACCAAAACTCTGAATACAACTTAGACAGGGTTTGTCTCCCTGCAAAGTTATTCTTAATAAGACTGGATGCAATTCCAGAAGTTTCAAGCATCTTCATATCTGTAGCAGTCTTCAAATCATGAAGTAGTCATCAATTCATTCTATTCATTTACATGAAGAATGTGGTCTACCAATCCTTCACGAGAATATTCTCTAGTATTTTCTAACTTAAGAAGGAACTTTATCTTTTTGATAACTGAATGTAGAGCCAAAGAAGCCAACATAACGACCTTACCAGGTCAGACCAAAGCTCCATTTGGATCAGTATGCAGTCTGCAAAGACTGGCTGCTAGCATGTGCCTAAGGAATAACACAAGAAAAGGGCAAGCACACAGCACCAGAACACTCCTGCAATCTCCTCCAATGTGTCTCAAGAACTTCCAAAGCCAGAAACAGAATCAAATTTTCCTTGGATTTGTCTGGTTTCATTTGGAATCCAGGTAAATCTCGAACACTGACAAATCCTGCAGAACAGAGCTCCGCAGCTTGAGCACACGCAGTGGAGGGCCACCTTCTTCACTCAGTCATCACTTCCTGACTTCCCCTTCTATTGGTGCTACCAATTCTCTATTATGAGAGGCAATAACATCCATTCCCTATTTAGCTTCTGCACAATCACGATCTTATAACCTCCATGTTTGTTTCTCACTCACACTTCTACAAATAAATGACAAAAAGAACACTCTACTCCCAGAACAATCCCCTGCCGTCTGAGACAATAGTCTCAAAACCATTAAGATGACCTAGGCATCAAGAACCTACAGCTTTGAGAGATTTGAGATAAAGTTCTTCCTACAGTAGCTAATCACAATTAAACTATAGTTTTGCAGTGTAGTAAAATTGGTCTAAATCTATAGTGTTCCTGAGAAGACAGACAGTGGCCATTAGAAGTTGAAACCATAACTGTTTTTTTTTTATTTGCAAACTTTTTAGAAGCTCTAATCCATAGTTTGTAAACAAACTGAAGTTTGGCAGGGGGATGCTTTGAAATCAGAAGTCCAATTTGCTCCCACTCTGTATTTGAGAAGATTAATAAACTGCTCAACACAAATACTGTCAGACAGATTGTACAGCAGCACGGCTTTCCTAGCCTAAAACTCGTTCTGCAGGTATGCCCACAGAGCACTTTAGTATTTGTATTAAGCTTGACTCTGGACAATAGACTGTAAAAAAGATAGATTGCCCGAAGAGTTCTAGTCAAGGGGAAATGGCACTGAACAAAAATGTCATATATTCTAAATACAGTTTTTTATGAATATTAATTCTTTATCCTTCCCAGACTTTTAGACAATACTCGTACCTCACCAACAGGACTGGTAAAACAAAAGCAAACACTGAAGTTCTAATACTATTTCACCCCAGTGTCATCCATTTCACTGCGCAGAACACAGATAAATAACCTATCCTCACAAATGTCCTTGCATAAAATAACCAGAAAATGATATGGTAAACATTTTTTCTTCATATATCACAACCACAGCAAAATATGCAGAAACTAGCATTTAATAAAACAATTTAAGAAAAAATAAATACTCAATGATAGGCAAATTATGAGGGTGCCTCTGCTTTACATTTAATTGTGCAACATGATAACAGGTGGTTAGTACAGACAGTTCAATCTGAACTGCTTCCTAAGAGAAATCATCTCTCACATACTTCCTGGCTGATAAAAGCTGGGCAATTAGGAACTGCTCTGAAGGAGGATATCATAACATGCAAAAGACAAGTCTACTACTTACTTTCCAACATCCAAGACTTCGTGTTTTGTTCTGCAACTCTGTGTCCTTTTACCAAGGCTAAATTATCCGTCATTTTCAACATATATTTGATTTCTTCTCATAAGAAATACTGCACTTTTGAATTCACGTAACAGTATTTCCCTCCCACAAAATTAATCACTTCAAGCAAGTATAAGCAGTAGATACTGCAGATGTCAAGAAATCTAGAATACTTTAGAATATAAGTATTTTTGTGTCCTAGAACAGATTAACAGTTACCTACTACCAACTACCCTGAAACATATCACAATGCTAACAAACCTTAATGCAATATACCTTGAGTAATTCCTGCTGACTCTCTGTTAAGTATCACTGTACACGGGACATAATGTGTATACACTAACAGACTGCACAAGCACATACGGTTGCCCTGTGTTGCATGGTAGGTAAGGCATAAAACTGGCCTCTCCTACTATTCTAGCATCCCGTTCATCAAATGAAAGTGGCAAGCACACACAGGACGCTAAAGAGAATACGCATCCGCATCTCCCCATCCTCCTCCCTGCTTCCAAGACCTGCTGCAGCTCGAGGGACTTGCTGATCCAAAGGCGCACAAGTGCACCCCTGCACAGACCTATGGATTTGTCCAATACCTTCTTGGGGGCACTCAGGGTTTTTGTATTTCATACTCGTGGTGGTAAATAGCACAATTTAATTATAAGTTCCATAAAAAATACTATATATATTTAAATATTTATACTTAGAAAGTAACAACTCTTTAGGGAAAATAATCAGCCTGCTCAACTTCTGTTGTGTTAATTTTTTTTTATAAAAATATTACAGATAGCTTCTTGAATGACAGCTTATTTCAAACCTTCTACCACGTACTTATCTTTCTTGTGAATTTGCAGTACAAGTGCTGGTTTGCACTGACTGACAACAAATTCAGTTCACCATCATACTGCAAACTCACTTAATATCATGAAATCCTTCCACAGCTTTAAAATCAAACTCTCACCTTTCAATTCATTCCTTTTTTTTCCTAAATCACTTATAAATATGCTTAATGGCATAGTTGCTCAGAGAGCCTCTTAGTAACCTCTAGCATAAAAGGAGATGGATTTTCTACCATTGTCTGCCTACCTTTGTTTCCATTCCTTACCTAGTTATTAATTCACAAGAGGATCTCCCTTGCAGAACTGCACAGTCATGCGATAAAAACCTCTGGTGAGAGCCTCTGCCAAGACTTCCGAGGGAAAAAAAAAATAAAAACAAAAATCTCCAACCATCTATAATCCAGAACACATTTATGCATTTACTAATAACCATCAAGAAACACAGCAGTTCCTGGTAAACATGCTCAAGCACCTTTTAAAAAAATTGCCACTGCACAAAGCATTTTACCTTTGGGTAACTAGTTCAGTTCCATGCTGTAGTATTGGGAAAATGGGTTATAAACAACAACTGAGAACAACAGTAAGGATGGGGAAAAGTTTGCTCAAGAATACAACGTGAAGATGCTTTAAATAATTTAGTAGTTCTTACGCTTTTTCTTTTTACGGGATATCTCAGCAAGTGTATTGTATTTGAAAGATATACTCATGCAGGGCTGGCATGTAACCATTAGCACACTCGCTCTCCAAAAACATTTGTCTCAGTTCCCACCTCTACAGCGCAGGTGTTGACCGCACTGGCATTTTAATGGACTCCCTGACTACAGTACTACTTCAAGCAGCAGCAAAGTGAATCAAATAGAATCAGTTTTACTACAACCTACATAATGACTTAATTATTCTCTTCCTACAACTTGTATCAGGGGCATGTGCACATACAGGAACCCAAATTTGCTTTGTGCAAGCAAAAGATTCTTGCTAGGCTCCCTTTAGAAAGCTTAAAATTAGACAACATGAAATGAGTTTCTCACCTTCTACATCACCATTAAGATCCTTATACAACTCCATGCAGATTTTGCAAATCAATGAGAACTGCCTGATGCTTATTTTGTCAATATCTATCTATTTCTACTTCCAGCTAACACAAGTCACAGAATTGCAAAGAATGTGTGAGGGTAGAGGGCACTTCTGGAGACCATCTGGTCATGCAGGGTCACCTGAAGCATGTCGTCTGGTTGCATTCCACTCTGCACGGGTTGCATTCCACAAGCTGCCTTCCTCCAGGCCAAGGACTTGCTCAGCCCACGCATGGGGGGGGAAGTTGTGCAACTTCACTTCCTATACATATATGTGTATATATGTAAAGATTTAGATTCTATTCTTTTGGCCAAAGTTAAACAAGTTCTGCCTTAAGAGCCACATGCCCCTAACAAATACTTCAACTCCAGCTCTTCTGTCACTGACTACATCAGGGGACAAGAAACAAGGCAGTATTAACAGACGGGCTGCTGAGTAAATTACCAGACTGTGAGGCAGAAAGTTAGCAGGTACTATTGAGAAAAGTGCCACCATCACTCAAAGATAGACTTTGCATGCTCACTCAGACACATTTAATAAGGAGGGCAAGGACGTTTGAGCAGCTATTTTCATGTCTTGATTGTTAGTTGCTCCCAAACCTAAGATGAGCCCCAAAGGTTTTATGGTCATCAAGCAAACCAATATTCATAGTTTACAGCAGTCAATAAAAGTTGATCAGCCTAAATCCAAGCACCTGTGCCAACATAACAAAGTTTTGTGCAAGTATTGTAGGATTTGATGAAACATTGTTCAGAACCTCAATTCCACTTCCCCACCTCCATCACTCAGAAGCCAACTCCAGCTTCATGAGGTCCATATATTGCTGCACTCAGCAAGGTGACCCAATGAGTCATAATAAACACTTCCTGAAGTCAAACCCAGGTTCTTCTGGATGCCTCTTAAGGGCAGACTGTAACTTAATTAGTAAGCCCATAAATCTATCATTTGAAGCAGCATGATTGCAGGCCAGAAGGATGTATTTTGCAGACTTGGTATTTAAAAGGAGGGGAAAAAAAAAAAAAGAAAAAAAAGCACCTTTGGGAACGGCAGACTGGAAGCAATGTGAAAGTTAAAATGAGTATTCCTAAGGACTGCAAATCAACTTGCACAAGCTGGCAAGTACTTTTCAGGTTGGTTATAAATCAAAACTATATGTACTTATGGATCACAATGTAGAGCTGAGAAAGGAGGTAGGGGGAGAGAAAAAAAAAAAGCAAGCAAGAGAAAACTGCACAGGCTCTACTTTCCTTGTTATTTTCTGCAAGAAGTATACGTAAGAGTTCTCACTTCTGTAGGAATTCCTCTTTAGAATTCCTTGCATATTCATTTTTCTATATGAAGACTGGTAACAGGAGAACAACAAGAAGCAAATACAACGTTCTGGTATGCGCTGCCAAGCAGTCCATACTGGAGACTGGGCCTACAGAGCACACTGTCAAGCTGCATCAGATAGGGCACAAGGTCCCCCACATCCTCCATGGAAGGCATCAAGAGCAAGAGAGACCTCCAGTAAGGCCCCAAAAAATGATGTGACAAATATTTACAATTTTTCCTGATCATGCAGACAGAGAATAGGCAACACAATACTAGAACAGGGCTCTGACAAACCAGTGAAACAGTAACTGTATCAAAATCCCACAGGGACTTGAAATATGACCATGCAGACTTCACTGATAGAAGAAATTAGAGCTACACATCACTGAATAGATTATTAATGAGAGACAGAACAAAAAAATCTAAAAAATAAGTCTAGAAGATAAACAGATTAAACAATTAAAATACGTATTTAATGATTTACTCGTTTTTGACTGCACAATTTGTTTTGAAATCAGAATGTCTATGAAGCATTTGAAAAACTTCAAAAAGTCAGCTTCTAGTGGCAATTACAAAGCAATCAAATGCCAAAGTGCAAACACAACAGGAGTTTTAAGGGTATCTCTATACTAGAGAATGCATTTTCCTGCACAAGATGACTGACCCTACAAGCAGAGAGAGGATAAACACGTTGTCTAGGAACGCTGTCATTCCTAGACCCCAAGTTCAACTTCAGCTTGCTAAAAGCAGCTTAGAACTTCCCGAGGGGCAGGTCTTGTTTTTCAGGATTAACTAACATTCTGCATACTCCCTCAGTACAGCTTGTGTGTTTATTCTTTACACATTAATATAAATGACATGGCAAGTTTTAGCAGTAATTATTCCCTTCCTCATTTTGTTTACATCAGTAGTTTTCCTCTGCCTTTTCTTTACTAATTGCAAGCTCCAGAACACAGGAATGGTTCATGAATACCTGGAAAGAACCTTACAGTTAATATTTATAAAATCTGGTAGGTCAAATACAGAACTCTTCAAACTTGCTAAGTCCGTTTTCTCATTTCCAAGGCCTCACTCTTTGGGTAACTTATATCAAGGTTAAGCTGTTCTGAAATATGGTACCTTTACAAAATAAATAAATAAAATTTAAAAATATTTAAAATTTAAATCTTTTCTTTCCACTCTTTGGCCTGCATGAAAGCTCAGTTATCTTTCCTCTGTTACTCGTGAATTTTTCCCTGTACAATAAAGACAGTTTTCTTTCCTTATCCGACTATGCACAGCTGAAAACATTTTATTATCCATGAAGGGCAGGAAAAGGGGAAATCAATATTTTAAATCATCTCTTTTTTTCTTGTCACAGTCTTTTAGCACTTAAACTTATATTGTTTCAAATTTTCAGTTTTTACACAAGTCAGCATGCCAAAAGAGATTTAACTAAACACTTTTGCTAAGGATCTCCCTTAGAAAACCATAATTCTCAAATATAATTGATAACCAAATAGTTTTGCAAGTAACATCAAATATTGCCAAAACTCCACATGTAAACAACTCCCAAGTGCTTCAGCTAAATTATAGTAACTTACTAGGAACTGTATGTAGTTAAACCCTTAAACATTCAAATGAGTTGAAATCCTATCCTCTGTAATCTATTTAGAAATGTTAGCATATCTCTTAAAATATTAAACCCACATGTTCAATACAATAATGAAATCTAGCAATCTTATTAAGCAACTTAAAAAAAAATAGAAAGGACCAGCCACAAAGCTTTTAAGTTTCATTACTATTTATTCTCCAGTTCTGGAAACAGTGCGGCACAAGATCTGCTGAAGCTCGTGGAATTATCACAGAACATCTTCACTATTTGGGGGAATGTTTCCCAATTTTCAATCCAAATAAGCCATGTGCCTAGTCATAGCTCCTGCTAAAAGCAGGATACAAAACTCTCAACTTGGCTCATTCTACAAAGCAACCCACGACTACAGAAACATATATTTTCAAACAAACAACCTAAAACAGACGAATGAAGGTGCTGCAACTCAACTCACGCATATGCAATCTCACTTATAAGCAAGAGTAACTTTTGGAAAGTTGCATATTTAAAGTATGACCCACCTCCCACTGAAAATCAGTAATAGAACTGCCCTTCTTGTTCCAGCAGAAGTGAATAAAACCTGCTGTACAGAAACGGGAAGAAGATATGCCCATGCTGTGTGACGTGAATAGTGCAACAGAAAGTAACATAAACTACACAAAGACAACAGGGAGAGTTGGGGCAGGAGGGGGAAGAAAAAAAAAAAAAAAAAAGGAAAGAAAATAAAATACTACAAAGCATGAGAGGCCAACTCAGAGGAGGGGCCAGTGCCATTTCCAGTCATATTTAGATACAAGGAATGTAGCAGAACAGTACTGCAAAGTCGAAGGCCACCATGCTGTTCAGGAGAGAGGGCAGGAGGAGAGCATCCTTGCTCAACAACCTTGCACTGTCAGCAGAGATTCATTTGCACTCACACTACAACTCTAACTTTTGAATAACAGCAACCTAGGCTAGAACTGATGATACTCATTATGTATTTACTTTATTAACTTGAAAACCCACGTCCAATAAAGTAATACTATTACCAAGATGAGACATTTTTCCCCAGAACACACCAAAAAACAAATTAATGCCACTTTCAGACAGAGGAGTTTTTTGCTCTGTTTTTAATAACACAGACATCCCACCTCCAAAGCACAGTTTGAAGTTTCATGCATTGCCAACTCCATAAGAACATAAATACTCATACTAAAAATGTCACAAGAATCTTCTCTGGATGATTGCTACTTGAAAGAACGAAGGTTTTGGTTAGCACTTCACTTTGAAAAGCAGCTTTCCAAACCTGAATTGCATTACCCAGAGCAGGTTCTTCTGCACAACTTTTAACTGAGAACTCGGACTCCTTTGTTGCAGCTTACCATCCTTCCGCACTGTGGAAGCGTGTCAAACCTACCACTGTCACTAGCTTTCCTGATGCTAACTCAGAGCTCTGTGCATAAAGAAAATACCAAGAATCAGAACATTTCATCCTCCTTAATCTCCATCCAGGATAAAGCAAGAAAAGGTACTGACAGACCTGTCTATTCCTACTGTACCAGCTACAGGAGGAAAGAAAAAAAAAGGAACAATGGAAGAAGAGAATGTTCTTTTTCCTTCTATCAAACAAGGAGGAAAACTAAAAGTTGGATGATATAGAAAAAGACAAAAACTGGATCCCCTTGCAACAGAATCACCCCAGCCTTTCTTTCTCCTTCCCAACACAGAAATTTAAATATTTTCCTTCTCCTGCCATAGAAGCAACAAGAGCAGCCTACACCACACACTGCCTCAAAAAGCCTCCTGTGCGCTCTGAGCTCCCAGGTGTCCAGTGAAGTTTTGAGCTCCCCTGCCAAATGCCACAGTGCGCATGAGTGGGCAAAGACAGAACTTGGCAGGAAAGTGAGATACGCAAATAAAACAAAAGATACCAGCACAGTGCGCAGAAAGGGACAAAAAGAAACAGCCACATGAAAAGCAACTGAAACATATTTGCACTGAAGAGAAGCAAAACCCGGGGGGGGGGAGGGGTGGAATCTAAAAACACTATCTGTACCACTGCAAATTTGGGATTCCAGGGCACTACGTGGGGAGAAGGGGCAGCCTTTTGCTCTGGTTAGGCTAATAGGTGTGAAATACACTTCCAGGCCTGGCACAGAAAACGCTGCCTCCCAAGGCATTTTACTAGGATCCCATACCAGAACCACATCCTGGCCACCTTCCCGGCCCAAGTTCTGGAATTCACTATTGAGGAACACAAACCCTTTACAAGGCGATGGAGCCTAAGCCCATCCGTGCACAGGCTTGCAGGCCCCCGGGGCTGCCAGGCAGCGGCGCCTGGCCGCGCGGCGGGGAAGGGGGCAGGGGCGGCGGGTTCCAGGGCAGCCGCGGGCCCGCCTGCCGCGCCGCCGGGGACCCGGCCACCACCCGGCCGCTTTGGCCACTAGCGGGAC
>JAUBOD010000894.1:2502121-2520895 GCA_032353885.1 Nothura maculosa | reverse complement strand
CTTGTTTTTTTTTTTTTTTTTTTATTTTTGTGGTTTGTTCAGCGCCGGGACGGCCCGCGCGCCGCCCCACAGACCTGCGCGGGCGGGAGCTCGCCCGCCGCCTCCCGCGGGGAGAAGGGCGGGGTGGGGGGAACAGGGGGAGGTCCAGGAGCCGGCTGCGGCAGAGCCGCCTTCCCCGGGGCTCCGCCGGGGCCGGGGCTCCCCTCACCGGGGCTCCCCTCACCCGGGGCGCCCCTGGGCCGTCCTGGCGGTGCCCGGCGCGGGGCTCACGGCTCGCTCTGTTCCGGTGCAGGTGAGGCTGCGGCCCTCGGGGAGCCGGGAGCCGGAGCGTGGCAGCCGCTACGGGCGCCCCCATGAGCGAGCGCGGCGGCCGGGCCTGCCGGGACCCCGTGCGGCGCCATGAGAGCGGGCCACGAGCGCAGCCAGGAGTGCCTGCCGCCCAAGAAGCGGGAGCTGCCGCCCGCCAGCGTGGCTGCCGAGCCCGCCCGCGCCGCCGGCACCCAGGCCTCGGGCGAGGGCCCCGAGTGGGGCCGGCCGGCGGGGCCAGGCCCTGCGGCGCCACGCTACAGTCCGGGCGAGGGCGCGGAGGCCGTGGCGGGGCTCACGGTGGACCAGTACGGGATGCTCTACAAAGTTGCGGTGCCGCCTGCCACCTTCTCCCCCACGGGCCTGCACCCCGTGGTGAACGTGAGTCCCCTGCCGCCGACCTTCAACGTGAGCTCGCCGCTGATCCAGCACCCGGGGGTGCCCTACCCGCCCATCCACTACACACAGATCCCTCCCACCTCCCTGCAGTTCATCGGCTCCCACTACACCGTGCCCTACGCCGTCCCTCCTGGCTTCCTGCCTAGCCCGCTCCTGTCTCCTTCCGCCAGCCTCACCGCCTCTCATGTCCCTCACTTTGTGCCATACACCTCGCTCTTCACGGAGGAAGCCGCTCCTTCTCCCCAGACTACCTCTCCTACTCACACCTTCAACAAATCTGCTTCTGCCATCTCTCCGTCTGGCCAGGCGCAGCAGCATGTAGGGACCCAGCCACTAGATATAGCACCAGGTAGAATTCCTGTTTATTATCAGATGTCCCGTCTCCCACCGGGTTATTCAGCATACGAGACACCTGCAGCAAGTGGAAGTCCAGATCGTCCTCAGCAAGACACTCAGCTGAGTTCAGAGGTAGTTGCTGCCAATGGTGGACAGAGACATCTGGAGCATAACGTGGTGAGGACCAGTGTGGCTGCAGACTCGGCCAGCGGCAAAGTTGAAGACGGTCTGCCAGGGTCTGCAGTGGGATGTGTGGTCGATGGACAGTTTCTTTCAGGTTACCAGACTTTGCGCACAGAGGTCTCTGTGCCCGCACACAGAAGCACCCCAGATGCTGATCTGGAGGTGCAGAGGGTGGTGGGGGTGCTGGCATCTCAGGATTACCATATTCTGGCAGCCCAGAAGAAGGATGACCTGAGCCCTTTAAACCTTTGCCATAACATCCCTGATCAGCAGGGGGAGTCGAGGGATGCTTTGAGGAGCACGGCAGAAAGGGCTGCTGCTGAGAAAAGCCAGTCCAGGAGTCCATTTGTAACGTCCCCTGATGAGACGGTTAGACAAAGACAATTAACCAAAGGAATGGTAATAGCCAACGGCAAGCCAGTCCCGCTGCCCATCGTGTCTGAGCCCATCAGGTCTTCCTCTTTGGACACCCAGGCGAGGCAGAGCCCGGATGCACAGGCTCGAGGGAGCGCACTTGAGAAGGACGTGACCCAGCTGCCACCGCCCAGCTCCTCGCATCTGCCCTCCCACTTCATGAAAGGAGCCATCATCCAGCTGGCCACAGGAGAGCTGAAGCGGGTCGAGGACCTGCAGACTCAAGACTTCGTCCGCAGCGCTGAGGTGAGCGGGGGCCTGAAGATCGACTCCAGCACTGTGGTGGATATTCAGGAAAGCCAGTGGCCTGGGTTTGTCACATTGCATTTTGTGGTTGGGGAGCAGCAAAGTAAAGTGAGCATTGATGTGCCCCCAGAGCATCCCTTCTTTGTGTATGGCCAGGGCTGGTCCTCCTGCAGCCCCGTGCGGACTGCGCAGCTCTTTGCTCTGCCTTGTCACAGGCTGCAGGTGGGTGATGTCTGCATATCAATCAGTTTACAGAGCATGAATGGCAACTCTGCTTCTCAGGCTAACTACCCTCTCGCGGGTCAGTTGATATCTGCTAGAGAGAGACCTGAAAGAACAGTGCAGGGGTGCAGAGAGCCGCCTGACAGAGCTGCTGAAAGGAAGAGCCACCCCGAAAGGGACGGTGCGATGCAGGGCTCTCCCACGGAAAGCTCTCAGCCTGAGCCTGGCAGTCAGCACAGCTGGGCAGCCCCAGGCTTCCAAAGATACAACGTGCAGGCAGAGGAGCCTCGGCCGTCCCTGCTCCGACCCTCTTTCATTCCCCAGGAGGTCAAGCTGTCTATTGAAGGGCGTTCCAATGCGGGGAAGTGACCCCGGAAGGCTGTGAGCTGGGGCGTGCCCAACACGTGAGCCTTGCCTGCACCCGTGAAGAAATTGCACAGACTTTGGGACAGGTTCACCAGTAAGGCTGCTCTCTGCCCTGCAGAACTGGATTTGCTCCAGTTCAGTGGCTGACCAGATCTTCTTGGGGAATCAAGAGGGCTCTGGTGCCGCAGGGAGTAGCAGCAGGCGAGCTGGGCTAGAGTATGCGGGCTGTGCTCAAGAGCTCAGACAGGGCCGTTCCAGAGGCTGGGGCTCTGTGCCTCTCTGAGCTCCTGGCTCCCTGCAGGGCAGGAGAGGTGGGGAGATGAGGAGGGCAGATGCAGCTCAAGGTAGCAGATAAAGTTGCTGAAGATTTTATTCCTCTTTTCTCAAGATGGGGAAAGATGGGGCCCCACTGGAGCTTAGGGACCCTACTCCCATTATCCCCTATCTTCATACATGCACTTTAAAAGGACTGTTCACCAATGGAGTTCTTGAGGGCAGGCTGCAGATGCTTCTCGGATAGTTCTGTTTATTGTCTCTTCCACTGAATCCAACCGCTCACTCTTTTTGCAAAGAATCTGCAGACATCTGCACCAATGGCAGAAATTGGAGAGGAAGGACCAAAAAGATGGGTTTGGGTGCAGGTAAATAGGAAACTGTCAGAAAGACTTGAGCAGTTGGGGTGGGGCATGAACTGGGATGGGAGATGGCAGTTTCCTGCCCTGCTAAGAAATGCATTTAATTATTTGACACCAAATCAAATCTATTTTCTCATGTTCATAATCTTTTTTTTTTCTCTAATGAGGGTAGCCTACAGGTGATTTTTCTCTTTTTTTTTTCCTTTTCTTTTTTTTTAACCTGGAGTAAAATACATTTAGCATTCTCTAGGGAAGAATGGAAATGCATTCTTTTACTGTGAGAAGACTGAGAGTGTTTTGTAATTAAATCAGAAGAAAACTTTCCAGATGGTTAATTCTTCACTGCAGGCAGTTTCCTGAATAAGCTCTAGACAACAGACAAGTGTTTGTGCATGTGCAGGCAAGGTACAAAGCTTCTCTTAATTACAGCTCCATGACTGATATAGGGACTAAATATATCACAGCATCATAGGGCATTTCTCTGTTTTTCTGTTCCTTATTCTGATGCTTCACCTTGGAGTTCCTCTGTAGAACATCATGGTAAAATCCAGAGTAGTCTCTTTCGCAGTGAGATTGACTATAAATGTATATTAATACCTCGTTATGGTGATAACACTCCATTCAAGTAAAGGTTCCTCTAGTTACACTAATTTGTCTTCTCTGACAATGTGTTATGAAACCAACTCTAAATGCTTAGCTAGAATAAAGAAATAGTCACTGCTATGTTGAAGATAAGAGCCTTCACTCTGAACTTGGGTTGAAGTACTCCTTGTGTTCAGGTGCCCATCTCTGTGCTGGGACCATGCTTGCGTGGGCCTGTTGGGCTCTTCCTTAGTGCACAGGCCCCGCTAGGCTCTTTGTGCTGCTCTCAACGTTTAGCATCCCATTTGCTGCCTCCTTTTTCCTGTCTTTCCAAGCTTTGCTGCCGGGCATGCCTCGCTGTTCAGGCATTGGTGCTCTCCTCCTGCGGTGCCCTGTGTGCTGGCACCCCGGTCCGTGTCACTGTCCTGCTGCTGAGCTCATGGTGGTTGTGTCTCAGGGCTGTGCGTGTCCCTCAGAAATGTGCCCAGCTGCAGCTGGCTGCGAGGCGGGGGGCATTGGGCCACTCGGACGTCTCCGCCGTGCCCCTTCCTGCGGGGCACTGAGCCTCTTGCCCCAGTGCGCTGCCAACTGCTTGTGTTGCCTTTCAAACGCCTGTGCCCGCGAACGGCTTCTTTTCATGTCTCCGTGGAGGCACACTCTGCTCTCGCCTTAGTCTTGGTGCCTCGCGGTGGTGTCTGAGCGGAGGCCGCTGGCTGTGTCCTCTCCATCTTCTGCCAGGGACACGCTGCTCCCAGCCAGGCTCGTCAGTATCATCGGGAAGCCTGAAGTTGAGGTTGTCGTGAGGTTCTGCCTGCTGTGGTGAGGAAGCTGCGCGAGCAGATGCTGTTTGTCAGCTTCATTGCCTCGTATCCACGCTGCGTGTCCCCTTGCTGCTCCGTGGAGTGCCCTACGCTAAGGTCTCACTCGGTGTTAGCGCACAGTGCTCACAATACCCGTCTGTCTGTGGCCACGGTCCGAAAGCAGAGGAGCCTCGACTGCTGCTGCCTTTGCGTGGTGCTTGCAAGGGATTTCAGGACTGGAGCCCACAGCTAGGAAAGGGATGGCGCAGGCGTGCGATGTGGAAGGGCTGGTTTGTGTGCAGGGGCCGTGGGTGAGCATGGCTGTGATGCAGGGCTGCCTGGTGCCTCTCTGAGCTTGGAAACCTGTCTGCTGGAGAGAGGGGTTTGCAGAGATCGCCCTGTCCTGGGTCCTGCTGTCCCTACTGCCACATCTCCGCTGCGCCCATCGGCACCCTGAAGGGGCAGGTGTGCCCGCTGAGGTGCCGCGGGCCAACAGAGCTCTGTGCCGCGCAGCCCGGGGCCGCGGGGTGCCCGGCCTCGTCTTCTGCCACGTCTGCTCTGCGGCAGGTGCCGGGTGAGACCTGGAGGCTGCACCCAGCCCCGCGCGTTGCGGTGGCGGCGCATCCCGCGGTGGGGATTGCCGTGCAGAGCCCAGGCGCTTGGCTGCATGTGAGGGTTGCGGGCAGCTGGGGGGCCCCTGGCCTGGCGGGGGTGCCCCCAGTCACTGCTGGTCTTTGCTGCGCTTGTTGCTTCTGCGGAGGTGGTCGCTGCGTTGAGTGTCCAGGCTCTCGTGAGACCACGCGAGACAGGCCAGACAGTGAGTGTGCCCAAGAGCAGGCCCAAGGAGAGGCAACGCGGCCGGGAGGATGCGTGGACCAAGCTGGCCGCCCCCGTGTTGCTGCCAGCGCCGGCACAACCCGCTGCCCGGGAGCCGCTGCCTCCCTGCGCTGCTGTGAAGGAGGGAGAGCTGCGTCTCTCCCGCCCGGAGGAGCCAGATCCGGGCGGTGGAGGCGCCTGCAGGGCACAGCCAGGGCGCCAGGCACCCCGCGCGGCTCAGCGGGGCGGCCGCTACCGACTATGCAGAGGAAGCGCTGCCGGGGCGGGGGGCGCGGGGCCCCTCTGCCCCCGTCCCGCAGCGCCACAGCATGATGCACTTTCACAGTGTCCCTGTCCCCCTCCCCGACGCCGAGTCACTTTCCCCAGTACAGAACTAACCATCCTCGTTACTCAAAGTGTTCTGAATGAAACCACAGCAGCTTGGTTAGCCCCGACGCTAGTTCCTGCCCAGCAGCACACGTGCCTTTCCCTAGCATCGCTCACGACGGCTCCCTGCCTCCCGGCTCCGCGGAGGCTGCCCGTGCCGCGCAGCGCCTGGCCCGGGCCGTGCCGGCTGCACCAGGGCCCCGCTCCGGCCACGGCCCGCGCTCCGGACACACTCCGGATGCGCTCCGGGCGCGCGCAGCGCAGGGCTGCGGAGAGGATGGCGCCAGCTGGCGGGGCCGCCTGTGGCGGGGACGTCCGTGTAGATAAGTGCTGATCCCTCCACTATAATCCCAGTTATGTAATGGCTGTATTAACATGTAACCAACTGCATTGTATCTAAAGCCTTAGAACTAGTCAGGTGCTCCCCTCTGACTCCCATCCTGCCCCTTTCCTCCTACCTGATCTTTAACAAAGCATTAATAATTCTAAGGATAATCTCTATTTTGTTGTGCTTTTTTTGTAACTGTTTTAAATAAATCAATTTGTACTGTATATTTGTACTTTTGGTGAGATCCTTTTTCCTGTTTTACCATTTTAAGTCTGTACTTGGCTACACACAGATTGTATTTTTATTGTTAATGCTCTTATGAATATTGCATTTAACTTGTTGACTCTGTAAACACAGTATATATCTATATATCTATATATCTATATATAAACCAATAGCTTTTCCTTTGGCGTTTGAGACTTCTTGCTTGTCCGTGGCACCAGTGATCGTTTGGATGTGGGTTTTCTGGTCTTACACGATGTGATCTGCAAACTACGGCATGCCCAGGGTGAAGCTGCCTGGCAGATGGGTTCGGATCTTATGTGCTCTTTCTTGAACCCCTTTAATACCATGGCTTTATCAGTAAGTGAAGCTTGGAGCAATCAGCAGCTGCACTGTGAGCTTTTCAAACTGTCTGGCAAGAGAAAAATTCAATTTATGATTAAATCTAGTTAAGTAGTACAACTGAAACCCTTTAAAAAACAACAACAGAAGACTATTTTTGACTTGATGCAGAGATAGCAATAAGGGGTTTTCAGTGTATTTAGACCACCATGTAACTACTGCAGACCGTAACTGGAAAGGGGGTGGTGCTGGAAATGCAGTTTGGTTCTCCATGCTGCGACACGCAGGTGGGCAGCACTTCGGTGTTTCGTGGGCTGCACGTCAGGAAGCACAGAGTTAAAGCACACGTTTCCAATGCTTATTCTTAAAGAAGTCAAACAGGGGAGAATATACCTACCCTTTGTGCCTCTCCATCTCCTGAGATTTCTCTTCCTACTTGTACTGTTGTGTTTGCTAATGGTTCCCACTAGGAGCATGTTATTCACAGAGACCATGGAAAGTCAGTGTTGGTCATGGAGGGCTTCAGTAAGAGAATTAATTCCTTGCAGGAGACCCATGGTTCCAGCTGAGCATCTATGCATTTCGTGGAATTAAAATGCTTGACCAAGATCAGCTTACTAAGAAATCCATATAGAATGAGAGAAAAGTCTGTCCTAATTGTTTACCATTCAATCACCTTTTCATCTTCAAACCAGAAATACTGTTTTAAGTATTTCTTGTGAAAATTAACTTGTGAGGAGACTGGTGAATGTCTGTTCCCTGCATGCTTACCTCTGTCAGCCTTTCTGCTACTTTTTACATGGTGTGGCTTAGAAAAAGAGCTGATTTCCTCCTAGTTTTTCCATGGATGCTACTGCAAATAAGCACATAACAATAGGGTTAAGAGAGAGGGTGTGTACAGCCATTTCCAAGGAGATTCAGTTCTTCTTTCCTTCCTCTCTATGGACAGAAAGAGCAAGATATTTATTCCTGGAGGAGTTGTAGACTAACAAAGTCCTCCACTCTGTAACTCATGCTGTAGTAAACAAGATCCTTTTTCAGTAAGGAAGACTTTTTACCTACAGCAGAATTAGAGCAACGCAACCCCAACCATAGTGTGAAGGTCCGAGCACAGGATGAAGCAAAAGGCAAGGAAGGGGTCTAAATAAACATGAAAATTAATTTATTTCCCCTCCACTTACAGGCTGTGGCCTGGCCCCCAGGGCAGATTGCATCCACAGAATCTGCTCCCCAGGGGCTGCTTTGGCAGACACCTCTCAGCTCCATTCTCCTCCTGTGCTCAGGCGAAAGCCAGACCATATGCAAGGCAGGCTGGGCCTGGGGAGTGCGTGAGGGTCCAGAGCATTGTCCGGAATGGAGAAGTTGCTAGTGTCCCCGTAGCAGGCGCTGCAGCTGTGGCTCAGCCCCGGGCCTGCCGCTCAGTGCAGTCCGCTGCTGTTCTGCTCCTCAAAGGCCATTTTGCCCAGCAGCTGGCTCTCCAGCTCCACGTTGCTCACTGGCAGCTGGAAAAAGTTCATCTCAGCTGCCAAAGCTGCCATGGCAGAGGGGTCCTGGCCAAACTGTGCCCGGAGCATCATGTCCATTTTCTCCAGGCGCCGCTTGAGCCGCTTGGCCTCGCGCTCCCGGATGAGCCGGGCCTGCCGCTTCTCCGGGGTCTCGTTGGCGCGTTTCAGCCGCATGGCTTCGCGGTCCCGCTGCAGCCGCCGTGCCCTCTGTTCATCTGTCTCCTGCATCCGCTGCAGCCGCTTGGCCTCTCGGTCCCGCATGCGCCTCACTTCCCGCTCCTCTGGCGTCTCGTTGTCCCGGCGGCTCTTCTTGGCCGTGCGCTCCCGCTCCAGGCGCTGCAGCCGCACTTCCAGCGGCTCGTTCTGCCGGCGAAGCGCCCACTTGCGCACGCCGGGTGCCTGCGCCTCCAGCAGCTTTCGATAAGCTGCACAGTTGTTGCACACGAGGAGGACGCCGGCAGGATACACGGGGGCGTGAAAAGCAATGTCCTTGCCCTCGACACCGGAGGGTCCCTCGCTCTGTGGCAAGGGCAGGTGTTCTGCGCTGAGCACCTCTGGCAGCTTCTCGCTGGGAAGCAGAAAGAGCAGCAAGTCAGAGACCTGGTGCTGACAGAGTCCCCACTCACACTCTACCTGGAGGCTGCAAGGATCTGTGCCCTGCTGCTGGCCAGGAGAGAGGCCGGAGCTAAACCAAAGCCACATCTTATGCAGAGGAAGGAAGGGGACTAGTTGGCCTAGAGCAGTTTCTGGGATGGAAGAGAGCAAAGGAGGAGCAAGCCTTTCCTTCCCAACATCTCTGAATTTTTCTTTTCTGCCCTGCTGCACTACTCAGTGGCTAAACTTCCACCAAACAGGACGCAGACCAGGAACATTTTGGTTTCTGCCTCTCATCTTGCCCTGGAATAAGGAACCCGCTGGACAGATTAGAACACTGGCCAGCACAGACCTGAAGTGGTGACTGCTGGCAAGGAAGCAGCGGCTGTTCTCCAGCAGCCAGAGACCTCAGTGTTCTTTGTACAGTTCTGGTTCTGTGCAGGAACACAAGGAACAGGGAGGAACATTTTAGCAGGATGGCTTACGGAGGCCTAGCCTTTAGCAGTGATTTGGTGCTCCAGAGGCAGCAAGGGATCGAGGGACTGTTTCTCGCAAGGGGTGTTCACAGCTGTCCAGGCCTTAGTGGGGCCATAGACATTATTCCTTCATCACTCAAGGCAACCCACCTAATCTGTATCATGGGTGTCCCGTATCAGGGTGCCCCTGACCTGTTGAACGTGGCGTGGCTGGTAAAGTGCGCTCCGCACACTGCACAGTTGGACAGCTGGTCCTCAGAGTGGATCAGGAGATGTCGACCAAGAGATCCCGGTGAGCTGAGGGCTCTGCCACACACTGGACACATGTAGCTCTTGGCGCTCACCACAGCTGCAGTGTGCTGCAAAACAACCATTGGGGTGTTAGTGATCAATTACCCAGGTCCTGCCCAGCTGGAGACATGCTCAATACACATGGTCAACCACTTAGTTCTGTTTCTTGGAACAGGACCACTTAACCACTAAAACTTCTGCCTGAGAACCCGAAGCTCGAGAAATTTGGGGTGTCATAGGTTAAACAGCATGGAAGAAACCTCCCTGAATTACAGAAACAGGGTCAGATTTTCTGATCTGGTGCTTCTTTTCAGCTGTGTATCTGAGGGGATGCTTTTGCTGGGCAAAGCATGTCTGAACTAACAGCAGGCAGGATGCTGGTGAGAAAGTGCTCCCTGCAATAGTAGCTGATGATAGTGAGCCGGTGCAGACAAGCAGCCAATTCAGTATTGCTTCATTCCTCCTTTTGCAGACTTTGATGTGTTATGAAGAGAGCCTTGACAACAAAACATGTGAAATCCCAGCCCAGATTTCCATCAACGCCAGAATCATTTCAGAGAAAGAGCAGCTGCTGTCATGGGAAGGAACTGTGATAAAGTGGCAGAATAAAGAACTGAGTGATGAGGAGGGCTCCTTATCTCACTGAATGCCACAGAATTGCTTCTGCTTTTAATCCAAAGGAACTGCCGGTCTCAGCCAGGAGCTGGTGGCAGGGACTGCCTTGGGACAGAGCCAGGTTCCCCACATGGCCACACAGTGCCCTGTTGCTTCCCTGTCCAGGACTCTCTTGACTATCTGCTGTAACTTTCACCTCCCAGCTGGAAGCTCAGTGACTGCAAAGACCAGAACAAAGTCAGCCCATGCCCCCTGTCCCGCATTGTGTCTGGATTTGGGGCAGGCATTGAGGCGGCCAGGGCCAGAGGTGTGGAGCCATCCCTACCTGATAGACGTGAGCAATGAGCTGCTCTCTGCTTCCACACTCCAGCTGGCAGAGGGGACACTGAGACAGCCCCAGCGTGGGGTCAGCATGCAAACCCTCGGGTGCCTACGGGGAGGGAAGACCATCTTGGTGTAAGACACGGGTCCTGGCTCGGCCACCCCACTCTCCTCAGCAGCTATCAGGACTGTGACCCAGCCTTGAATGGACTGCGTGCTATGCCCAGTCCCTCGGATGGGTTTACTGTCCTGGTAGTGACGAAGATGGTCCAATATTGCCTTCAGGCAACCTCTGAGCAAGACTCCTGCGGTTGCAGGGAGGAAAAACAGAGGCTTCCCAGCCTCCACTTGCACCTTGGCCCTGGTAGCCCAGCGGTTCTGGCTGGTAGGACCTGCTTTGTAGTAAGAGGGGAGGGGAAAGCCAGCCGAGAGGGTGGCAGAGTGCCTCTGTTCTCTCCTGTTCCTGGCAGCCCAAGAGCTCTCAAGACCACTTTCTCTGTCAGGAGATACTCTTTGGAGGTGGTGAAGGGGGGAACAAGAAGACAAGAAGTTTTGGTGGGGACAGGAGGGTGTTCAGGTAGTGCCGCCCTCACAGCCGCTTGAGGTCACAGCGCCAGGACACTTGCCTTGTTCTCCCTCACCGGCGGGGTTCCAGCCACGGCTTGGTCTGCACACTCTAATTGCTTTTTCAGCTTCACTGTTGAGCCATCCTCCTCGGACGTATGGGAAGAAACTTCATCCTGTGTTGTTTCCCCGTCATCGCTGTCACCTGGAGCACACACAACAACTGCTCCAGTCCAGGCTGGCCCTGGGGAGGGGCAGGGCAGCCCTCCGAGACCCCCGCCCCGCGGGCCGCACTGCCCCAGCCTGCCCCTCGGCGTCCCCCCAGCCCGCTGCCACGGGGCAGAACTCACTGCTGCTGGAGCTGTGGTCGGGCAGCTGCTGCGCGGCCGCTCTCTGCTCCCCAAGGGCCCCGGCAAAGTCGCTCCTCATCATGGCTTGGCGGGCTTGCTGCTCCAGCCCTGCAAAGACCTGCTGCCCTGGTGGGCACAAGGACAGAGTCAGAGGCAGGCACTGCGCCCCGAGCAGCCAGGCAGGGGCTGCTTCGCTCCCGGACAGGCCTCCGCGGCTGCCCCTTCCCAGGCAGCTGCCCCCGCGCACGGCGGCCCCGCGGCTCCGGCCCCAGCCCTCCCGCAGTGGCTCGTGAAGCTGTTGTGCGGGGGTGCTCAGGGGATGCCCCCCGCGCCCCGGCGCTCACGAGCCCCCGTGTCCCCCGGCCCGCAGTGCAGCGCAGGCGACGACGGCACCGGCTGCAGCAGAGCCCCAAACCCAGCACGGGGCTGCGAGGCGGCCGGTGGGCGCTGCAGCTGCAGCCGGGCTCTGTTCAGGACGGCCCGGGGCAGCCCGAGCACACAGAGGGGAGCGAGGGAAGCAGCACTGCGGGCGCTTCCGCCGTTCACAAGCAAAGGGACACTAAGTTTTAAACATAGGCTCTACTTTTCTCTCTGCACATTTTGGCTGTGCTTTTACAGGATGTTCTAAGTCCTTGTGCCTGCCTGAACTGCAGTATTCAATAGCTTAAAATCATTACAGCTGCTAAGCTGAACTCTAAATATTCTCTGTTGGCATTTCCTGCTTATAATATTTGTCATATTTCTCTGTCATGTGGTTCCACTAAAATCTTCTCAACCTTAATTAAATCATTGTGTGAATTTCTTCTTTAGTTATTTAGGAGTTCCTCCATAGGCAGCAAGTAATTAATCAGATAAAATACTACCTACACTATTTCTGGTTATTTGGAGGAAAAAAGAAAAAAAGACAGTTGTGCTTTTTAGCCAGCTTAATGGACTGGACTATGTCCACTGGTGCACACTGGTGGCCCAGCAGTAGTTGGATGGCTGTGGAGCAGCACAACCCTTGACTCCACCTGACAGGCTTGGGCTTTGCCAGCACAGCAGGTATGCTTGGAGAGTCACAGACAAGGTGTTTGGGACTGCTTTTTATTGCTGTTGTTTTTCATAATGTGTGTTTCTCCCTGCAGAGAGACAGACACACAGGTGTGTTCTCTCAGGAGACTTGCCCAGAAGCAGTCTCTCCCACAGGGCTGGTGCCTCCCTGCTGCCCGAGGACGCGGATCTGCTGCCCTGCAGGAAGCTCTCCCCGCTCCAGCTGCTGCTTCCCACCGACAGGACGGATAACCGGCTGCGCCCTGGCGGGGATCCCTGCAGCAACCCTGCACGCGGCAAGGAAAAGCCGCAGGGCAGGAGCCACGCAGCTGAGGTGGCTCTGGGGCACGGCGCACGGCCTGGCCTTGGGGAGCAGCACACACTGCTCGCTGACACAACTGCAGGGGCCAGACAACTGCAAGAAAGCAAATATTTGAGCTTCCCCGGAAGAACACTTGTTGCAGCAATCTCCAGTAGAGAAATTTTTCTGTTCCAAGGAATAATGGTAAAAGCCAACCATTATTTTTCACATTAAAACAAACAAATGGCCTTTGTCTGGATGTAGTCGTGACTTGCTGCTATCAGTGGATAGGCAGAAGTACTTGGGACAAAGCGCTAGCGTTCACGAAGTTCCCGCTTTCTGATTAAATTTATCAGCTAATTTGTAAGTTCTCACAAACTACTCAAAGCATAAATACAAAGATATCCAGAAAGATGCCATACATTTTTCACATGTAACACGTCAAAGCACGTCTTTCAGACCAGACCTGCATCTTCCAGCACAGGGCCACCACTACCATCACTCTAGGCAGGGGCCTCCCTCCCGGCCCTTTGGGACGACCCGTGTGTCCCGTCCCGTCGCACGACGCTCGTTGCTGTTTCTGCCTTGCTGGTGTTTGCCTCGCGGCTCTGGCATCGCTTTACAAAGCAGCAACTTACTGGTCAGGTTTCAAAGACCTTCAGAAGTTTCACGGAGACTATGGGAGAGGAGGTTGAGTTCCCACTGCCCTCACAGAGCTTTCCAAAAGCATTTGAAGGCCTTTGTCCTTCTTTCTTGGAAATACAAGAAAGATTTCTGTGGAGGGCTTGGGAACGCAACCGGCATGATGCCACGGAGCACGTTACATCTTAACGCAGCGGGTAGCACTGTTATGGTCGTGGCACAGGTGTCTTCCCCAGGCTACACTGAATGGAAGCTGCAGCCTGTAGGGTCAGGATTTTATAAAGCAGAGATATTCCTCAGAGGAGGGGACTCAATTCCTATCCGTAAAATTAACATCAACCACAACTAAACAGCAATCAAGTCTGTCAACTGCTTTTCTGTATGACATTCATAAAATCAAGTTAATATTGATTCAGCACAGTGCAAAAACTGTCAGCATAAAGTGAGAAATAAAACCTGTTAACTAAACCCCTGTATCTAAAAGGCATCATGAGACTGAGGGAAAAAAAAGGCCAAACTTTTTAGAACTCTACCGTTTGCTTATGTAATTTATTTTTGTATACTAATCTAATATTATTTCCCAAAGAATCTAGGGAAGAGGGCTCCATTAATCCAGTTACAGAATAAGTCATACTTTAGGACAAAGCTTTAATGCTCGAGGGGTACAGGGTTATGACTTTATTGTTTCTGCACACACCTGCTCAGACACAAACACCTTACCCCCCTGTTATGCTTACATTCACTTGCAATGCAATAAGAGAGGAAACAGATTTAATGTCAGCACTATGAGTAAAGAGCGCTATGTTCAATATTGAATTCACAGACTCTTCTCCAGAAGTTTCTTTATTAAATACAAGAAGGGTTGCGGACTGACTGCAGTACCAAAACAAGTCACTGTCTTTGCTTTACAGCTAGAGATGTGGGACAGTGAGAGGTCACACGAAAGCCTCTGCTTTGTGCTCCAGTCCTCCTCTGAGTGTGGAGAGTGAGTGGGATGCCAGGAGAGCAGCTGTGGAAGTAGGGGCCAGCCCTGCGGCACTGTGCGACAGAGGCAGTCCTGACTGCTAGGATATGGTGGTGAATCAGCTTGGAGCCAGAAATCACTTTTCCTGAGCCCTTCCCTTCTTGAACTGCGTGAATGCAGGACAACTCTCGGGTGCTCTGGAAAATAAACACACAAACAAATATCCCCCACCTCAAAACCTGCGAAACAAAATCAAAAGAGACTGCTTCATTGTCCTGTCCTTCCTCCTAAACAGAAAGATTTCTCAGAGACGAGCCCCTTCCTCCCCTCCTTGTGCATCAATTGAAAGTCCCTGTTCGTGTAGGTCTTCTCTGGGTTCCTTTCCTGGACCTGAAATCTGCCAGTCTTTCCACCACTGTGGATCTAGTCCACCTGCCCCAGGGCTATTCTGGGTTCTCCGCACTGCTGCAGTGGTTACTGAAATGAAAAACAATTGAAAAAGTTAATAACCACAAACCACAGTGCACAGAAAGAACAAAGGAATATGATGCAAGTAGCATTTCCTGCTTAGTTCTCAATGACGGGTGCTACTCCTTGCAAGACGTTTTCTCCTCAAGCTGGAGATGAGAAGGACAGCAGAATTTAAAGAACACCAAAGAGCAGAGAGTTTGTGCAGATCAGATGGAAAGAGATACAGCATTAATTGGATATTAGGACATGATAAGAGGCTAGGAAATGCTAATTAATTTGACTAACAAAGCTGTTTCTAAGAGTTCTGAAGTAAGTGTCACTTGCAAAGGATTCAATCTGCAGAGAGAAGAGCAGCTCATGGAATAGCAGTGAGAGAAGCGGAAAAATAAGAAAAATCCTGCAACAGAAGTTTTGGCAAGCACAAGAGTGGACTTGCCCACAGCGGATGGAGGGACAGTGCAGCAGTGGATGAGCTTGGATGCAAGACCAGATGATCTGCTCAGGGAGATCTTATACTATAGAGACTGGGAGAAAAGAGAGACCAAATTGAACTAATGAAGATATCTCCATACAAACAAGAAAACTGCATGGAATTTTCCAGTTCAATAAGGAATGGGAAATATAGTAAGTATGTTCCATTATGACAGTTTTATTTGTTGTCACTTGGATGAAAATGCTTTTCGTGCACCGTATGGCAAAGCAAAGTGAAATAAATTATTAAGAGCTAGCTATGCCTTGCCAAAGGGGAAACAGCTGCAGCCTGAAGGACAGAAGCCCTGGCCATTGTGCAAAATGGAACTTTTGCAATAACAGTAGCTTTTGTGGTTGTTTCTGTCAAATTTTCAATTTCCTCCCACTTCACCTTCCATTTCAAACCATCTGACTTGTAACCATGCAATTCCCAGCTGGTCACTCTGCATGCCAAACTAAGGGCTGTTGCGCAAATTGGGGACAGCAAACCATGTTGTTCTGAGAGCAAGGTTAAATGAGAGGATGCCAAGCCTGGAAGATATCAAGGGGTGGCACTGAGCAAGCCAGGGAGAGCTCTGCAGCTGTTGCCTGTCCAGTGAATCTGAGAAGGATGATAAGGTGGAGCAGTAAAGCAAGGAAGTAGGCACAGTCCTCCCACAAATTTGCCCAATTAGTCATTCACAGCAGCATTTATGCGATTCCAAAATGCAGTTCCCCGGCCCCAAAGCCTGCCAAGTCAGATCTCAATTGCAGACAACTGCATAAAAAAAACTGCATACCTGCTGTCCCTTTAATTTTTCTCCTCCCAGCCATTTCAGTCCCCGTGGGGAAGTGTCAGTAAGGTGCTTGCTATCTCTCAGCCTGACTCCTCATCCTGCTGGCTCACCCACATCTTGGAGCCGGTGCTCTTTCCGATTATCCTTGTCATTCACCAGTGCACTGCATGGCATTTCTGGGCCCTCCAGACACGCAGCAGGCTAGGTAGACAGAGAAGTCCCAACAATTTGGTGGTGCTCATCACAAGACAGACAAGATTTGCATCGCAAGGTGCAGACATCGTCACTGACATTTGCCTTGTATCTCTCAGTCCCTTTATCTTCTCGTGGTTCTGCTTGCTGCTCCTGCTGTCTCCTATCAAGTAGCTGCTCTGAGTAGCTTGCATTTCCAGGAGGTGAACTGGTCCCAGACTTCCTCTCTCTAAGGCTTATCAGATACCATACCTCAGCCTCATGCCCGCTGGTAGCATGTCTGTCAGTCAGTCTCCCCTGAGAGCAAAACCGGCAATGCAATCAGCTTTGTTGCAGATATTAAAGGCAATGTCTACTGTGAAAACAGTGCAAAGCTGAACTCCACAGTCGGCAGAGCTCTGTGCTGGCTTCTGAGGAACAAAACCCTAATGCAGTGGAGCGCAGAAAAGCACAGAGACCACCTGAACACCATGGAAAATCTACCCATACCATTACAGCTGCTGTGTCCCTTGGTACAAGGCAGAATACGTCTACGCAGAGCAGAAAGCGCAAGAGCTGCTGCATGTAAGTTTAACCTAAAGAGAAGCAAGTAGTATCTGTGCATTCTTGGAAGCAAGTATGCGTGGATGCAAGATGTGTTACTAGCATGGTAGAAGAAAACACACACAAAAATACCACATTTCTCTAATGAAGACTGTAATGTATAGCAGGAAAACCAAAGCCACAATGTGCCCAAGCTGAACCCAGCACAGAGAAGCAGGAACTGGGGAGCACTAGTCACGAGACAGCTGCCGAAAGTCGCCCTCCATTTCCTTACACCAGGCACCAAGGGAACCTTTGCCAGCCCTCCCATGCACAGCGCCGGCAGCCCAGCAGGCTTTCGAATCCCGGAGAGCTCATGCTCCCCAGTAGGAAAGCCCAGATTGCAGACAGCAGTAATTTCCCACATTACGTTTGCCGAGTGTGCAGAGAACAGCATGCACAGATTTCTGTTGCCATACACACAGAGAGCCCAGAGAAACAGACATGCGAGGCAGCGGCGGCAGCGACGGGAGGCACCGCGAGGGCCGCGGCCCCGGCTCCCAGCACCCAGGGCAGCCACGACACTCCAGCAATCCGGATGCCTCCCATCTCCAGCCGTGCGTCCCCCAGAGCACGAACTTGCCGTCCCCTTCCCAGCCTTGGCTCCAGACACGTCTCTAGCCACAGGGCCAGGTCTATGTGAGACTGTATGCCCAGTTCCCAGTTCTTCCTTGGCAGAGCCGGTCAAGCAGCCACTGCAGATGTGCTGTTCCTGCTCTGCAGCCGGACACCCACACATCTGTGCCCTGCTCCGCTCGCGCCTCGCTGCCGCCGGCCAGGTGCCCCGTGGCAGGACAAACGCTGGCGCCCCCACACTGCTGCTGGAGCAGGGGACTATCCTCTGAGCCGAGGCCAAGCATGATCTGACAAATGGGGCTTATCTGCGCACTGACTTTCAGCCAGTGCCCATTGCCTGCAAGGGAAGAGCAGGCGGCTCCCTACACGGCATCCAGCAGGACATCGGGGACAGCGAGCGCACGTGGCATGTCCAGGATCATGCCACATGGCAAGGCACAGGCGAGGACCCAGGACCCCGGCTTACCTGGCCCAGAGCTTCCCATGCAATGGAAGCCAGGTTTCCTGGAGCAGGGCCTTACGGGACAGTGCGGCGCAGAGCCTGGCTGCAGCCGCGTGCAGACACAGCCAGGCTGCTGCCCGCCTGCCCGCCGGCCGCGCGGCCGCTCCTCCCGCAGCACAGCAGAGTGGAGCAGCACTCCGCACCCCGCGTGCGCCCGCGCGCCAGCACCCGCTGCCGCGCAGGGGATACTCACAGTGAACTTTGTTGGGAGTGGTCTGTTTCCGACGGGACATGATTCCCGGGCCGGAGCACAGCGCCGTTCCTCCGGCGGCAGAGCCGGGGCCTGAGCGGAGAGAGGAGCTGGTTGGAGGCAGCGCCGCCGAGGGCCGCGGCTGCGCGGGGCTGCTCCTGCCCGGGGCCTCGCCACAGCATGACAACAAGGCAGGTGCCGAGGGAGGAACGGGCCGGATCCACGGGCCCACGCTGAGCCACAGCCCAAGGTGCAGCCCCAGGGGAACCGCGGGAGACACGATGGGGAGGGCAACCAGATGCCCAGTCCCTCACGGGAGGGGAACGTGGACACCCTGATCCCCGTGCAGGAAGGACACATTGACCCCTCGTGCACGGACCAGGACAGACATGAGGACACGCTGCTGCACGGGGAGATGGGCGACACTGCCTTCCACAGGGAACACGGTTCCCTGTTCCAATGGTTGGGAGCAAGGAGCATCCAGACATCCACCCAGCAGGGGCGTAAGCAGAACTGAGACCCTTCCTTCCCGAGGCGGACAAACGGACACAGGGCTGCAGCCCACGGCACGGACACACGGACACCGGGCTCCAGCGCGGACACACGGACGGGGCCGGGCGGCGGCGGGCGGACCCAGCGCCGAGGGCGGCACCCCGGGCCGAGCGGACCCGCTGCCCGGCGGGCGCCGCCGCCTGGACAGACAGACAGCCCGACAGCGCGAGCGGCGCGGCCGGCCGAGGCCGGGGCCCCATCCCGCCCCGCGCGGGGGCCCGCC
>JAUBOD010000894.1:2470780-2488827 GCA_032353885.1 Nothura maculosa | reverse complement strand
AAGCGGCGGCAGCGCGAGGAGGCGGCGGGCAGCAAGCGCTCGCGCGTCTCCTCCTTCCGCGACTGGGAGGAGGGCCGCGACGAGGCCGGCAGCCCCGCCGAGGAGGACGGCGCCGAGGAGAGCGGCGCGCCCGGGCGCGGCGCCCGCGCCGACAGGTGGGACCCGCGGCCTCCGGGCGGGCAGCGCCGGGAGAGGCCCCTCCGCCGAGCCCGTCCCCACGGGGCCTGGCCAGGACGTGTCCTGCCTTAGAACACGGGCCTCATTGTCTTTATCCGCAGCGACCCAGGGGCTGCCTGCAGCTCTGAGCATGGAACTGCCCCCTGGGCTGCATCTGGGGATGGGGAGAGCAGCTCTGAGTGTGGAACTGCCCCCGAACTGTGCCCAAGGATGGGGAGAGCAGCTCTGAGTGTGGAACTGCCCCCGAACTGTGCCCAAGGATGGGGAGAGCAGCTCTGAGCACAGACTGTGCCCGAAGCAGGGGCTGGGGGGAGAGTCACGCGAGGCAAGCCCGGGACCAGCTGCTTCTAAGCGCTTTTCTTCTCTCTGTTCTTTCTTCAGGCATTACCGCTCTGCCCGTGTGGAAACACCTTCCTACACAGGGGGTGTCAGCGAGGAGTTCTGGGAACGCAGTCGACAGCGGGAAAAGGAGCGTCGGGAACAAGGTGTCTTTGCTTCCTCCAAGGAAGAGAAGGAACGAAAGAAGGAGCGCAGTAAGGATCGGGATCATGAGCGCAAACGGGACCGAGGTAACTGCTCTGAGGTCTTTGTGACTCTTTGCTTAGCATGTTTGGGCCTGTGCCCTGGCATTTTTGTGGTTCTTATCTTTAGGGCAGACTTGGGAAATCTGTTTGTGCACTGAGCATCTAACGTCACTTATTTTATTTTCTGTCCGCAGAGGAGCGGGACCGAAGTCGTCACAGCAGCAGATCAGAGAGGGATGGTTCATCAGAGCGGAGCAGCAGGAGGAGTGAACCAGAGAGTCCCAGGCACAGACCCAAAGGTAGGAGTGAGACTTGGTCTGCTCATGTTTTCATTGAGCCTTTGCAGGGAGGATTTTATTCCTCTTTTGATTCTGCTGTTTTTTTCAGTACAAGTGTGGGTAACAACATCTGTGTTTCTTAGGGTCTGTGGTTAGGGCAAGCATAAAACTGATGGTTCTTCCTGAAAATAGGCCTGGGATTGGTCCCCTGCCAGTTGTGTGGGGAAGCCTGGCTGATCCCGGGCATGGTGGGGGTCTCTCTTAAGTCCCCATGATGTGGATGTGGCCTTGTGTTCAGGGACAGCACCATCTCTTAAAGAGTGAGTGGCCACACTGTCTCCATGCTTCTTGCTGGAGGGTATGAGATGGCTGCAGGTGCCCTGGGCCACTGTGTGCACATCAGGTGTCGAGCTCGATCTCTTCTAGATGCAGCCACACCGTCTCGCTCCAGCTGGGAGGAAGAGGATAGTGGCTACAGCAGCACTCGCCGCTCGCAGTGGGAGTCTCCCTCGCCTACACCTTCCTATCGGGACTCCGAGCGCAGTCACAGGACATCATCCACGCGAGACACCGATCGAAGAGATCGGGACAGGTATCAGTACTTGGAACATAGGGCTGTGAGGGGATATGTGGAAAGGGGAGAGCGTGTATAGGAGCAGTAACCGGCAGTGGCCATTAATTCTTCCTTGCTGCTGTTTCCCCAGGTCTGTGAGGAGCAGGTACTCGGATAAGACGCCCTTGCCCACCCCGTCATACAAGTATAATGAGTGGGCTGATGACCGGAGGCACCTGGGGGCCACACCACGGCTGTCCAGAGGAAAAGGTGAGGAGCTGGGGCTGCGCTGCACAGAATGAGGCCTGGCTTAATCCTCCTCCTTGCTCCCTGCAGCACAAGGAAAGCAGCTGTGGGGCTCCCTGCGCAAGTGGCCGGGGCAGGAGGGTCTGGGGCTGCACTGACCAGTTTGCTGTGTCTAGGGCGGCGTGAGGACGGGGAGGAGGGCATTGCCTTTGAGACGGAGGAGGAGCGGCAGCAGTGGGAGGATGACCAGCGGGTAAGAGCCTGGCCGGGCCGGGGAACAGCCGGGGCAGTGGATGTGGCCGCTGCGCTGGGGCGGCTGTGGCGCGTGGGCTCCCCCGGGCGGCGAGATGGGGAGTGGGCCCGGAGCATCCCCGGCCAGGAGCATCCTCAAACGCTTGTGCAGCATCCTGAGCGTGCTCGTGAGGTGTCCCAGGTGCTTGTGCTGCCTCTTGGGTCCGGAGCATCCCGGGCGTGCCTGCGTCAGGAGGGCTTTCCAGCTCCTCCCTGCTGCGCTGGCCACAGTCCTAAGCTGACTGTTCCTTCTCCCCTCCCAGCAAGCTGACCGGGACTGGTACATGATGGATGAGGGCTATGACGAGTTCCACAATCCCTTGGCCTACTCCTCGGAGGAGTACGTGAAGAAGCGGGAGCAGCACTTGCACAAGCAGAGGCAGAAGCGCATCTCCGCGCAGCGGCGGCAGATCAACGAGGTAGGGGCGCGCGGGCGGCCACTCTGGGCGTGTGAGGAGGGCTTTCTCTGCTGCTTCTTATGAGACCCGCGTGCTGACAGGGAAGGCTGAGCCCTTGCTGTCGGATGGAGAGGACAATCTTTGTACTGGTCCAGGCTGAATGAGGGATTCCAGGGAAACTACTGGTAAGCTCCCTTGGAAAGTGAGCCCCTGCATCTACTGCATGGGACAGAACTCCTCATTAGAGCCACTTTGTCATGGATCATAGTATCCAGAGCTTCAGGAATGCGGAGGGCTATGCTGCTGCTATTCTGGGCATGAGTTGTGTTCCTTGGTCTGTGCTCTGCTGCCTGGTGGACAGTCAGGGCTGCTGTCCTCGGCACATGCGTTTGTGTCGAGGCTTCTTGGAGCATTCGGAGTACGGCAGGGGTCGTGTGGATGATGTTTGCCATGCGTTTCCATAGGGACAGTCCAGTTCATCACTTACTTCATGCAGTCAGTCTGTTTCTCCATACCTGCTATTTCTGGTTACCATTTCTTCCCTGGTGCTTGCTTTTTGGCTCCTTAGACTGGAACCTTCAGTGTTCCATGTTCATTGTATTCCAGATTTATTCAGTTTCATCCTATTTTCACTGCAGGGCCTAAACCTGAACTCTCAGACTCTTCTGAGGCTTCACTGTCTTTACTTGGGAAAGGCAAATGCAGCTCTGGATGCTGTCAGTGCTGGAAGCCATGTGGCATAACTTCAATGTACAGCCCAGGGCAGAGAGAAGGTTTTGCCTTGAGCGACTGGCTGATTCTGGCTTGCTGTTTCATGTACAAAAGTTAGGCCAACCCGAGCTGGTTGTGCCTGTGTAGTGCCTTGCGGTTACCCGCATTGCTTTTTCTTTTGCCCTGCAGACAGTTTGCTCTATATATACTGTGCGCTAGGTATAAGGAGTCTTTTAATTCTTCTTGAGTGTAGTATGAGGGAAGATAGTAGTTAAATCTTGTGTTACACAACATAAATCTTGTTCTTGTAGGATAATGAACGCTGGGAGACAAATCGCATGCTGACCAGTGGAGTGGTTCACCGTATTGAAGTGGATGAAGACTTTGAGGAGGATAATTCGGCCAAAGTGCATCTGCTGGTGCACAACCTTGTGCCCCCTTTCTTAGATGGGAGGATAGTCTTCACCAAGCAGGTGGGGACTGTGGCTAAAGGTGCTGGTGGCAGAGCGCCCCAGAAGGGTGAGCAATCCATACCAGAGCAATATCTCCATATGTGCTTCCTCTAGCCAGAGCCAGTCATCCCTGTCAAGGACGCTACTTCCGATTTGGCCATCATTGCTCGGAAAGGCAGCCAGCTGGTGCGCAAGCACAGGGAGCAAAAGGAGCGTAAAAGGGTACGGTGTGACCTCTTTCCCTATATGCCCATGTTTACTATGTCGTATTGTGCCTTGCAACTCGTTTTTTGGACGTTCAGTGCTTTTCCAGCTGTACATTTTGAATAAGTTATTATTCATGTCAGTCACGTGATGCTGCTCTCTGCTCTGAGTTGCAGTTATGTTGGTTGCCACAGTGATAGTGCTGTCTGCCCTTTCAGGCTCAGCATAAACACTGGGAACTGGCAGGCACAAAACTGGGAGACATTATGGGGATCAAGAAGGAGGAGGAGAAGGATGAGATGGTGACGGAAGATGGCAAAGTGGATTACAAGTAGGAGTTGCTCTTCACTTCCTCTTAATTAGCTGATGATGAGGCTACAGGCATAGCAAAGTCTATAGGGAGATGGATTCAGAATTTCTGATGTTTCCCCAGGACTGAACAGAAATTTGCTGAACACATGAAAGAAAAGAGTGAAGCAAGCAGTGAGTTTGCCAAGAAGAAATCAATCCTGGAGCAGAGACAATATCTACCCATTTTTGCTGTGCAGCAAGAGCTGCTCTCCATTCTCAGGTATGTCTGCTAGGGAAAAACTAGAGCTGTTGTAGTGACAACTTCATTTTTTTTTTCCTAACATCACAGGATCTCAAGAGAGAATCTCTCCTAGATATGTGGCTTGTATGCAGCTGTACTCCTTGGAAAAGGCATATTGCTCTCTGTTGGCAGCACCTCCCCTGCCTAACATGTAGTAGGACTCTTGTGCGACCATGCAGGGGCTGTGAGTGAAAGAGACCTTCTCTGCATTGTATGAAGAAGCTCCTTCTGTCTCTTCAGGGATAACAGCATCGTGATTGTGGTGGGGGAGACGGGGAGTGGGAAGACGACTCAGCTGACGCAGTACCTCCATGAGGATGGCTACACAGACTATGGCATGATTGGCTGCACCCAGCCCCGCAGAGTTGCAGCTATGTCGGTCGCCAAGCGGGTCAGTGAAGAGATGGGGGTGCGTCTGGGAGAGGAGGTGAGTCTGACGCGGAGTGTGGAGGTGCGTCGAGCAAACAGCACGTGTGTGGAGCAGTGGGAAGACTTGCTGTTGTCTCTGCCCTCCCAGGTGGGCTATGCCATCCGCTTTGAAGACTGCACATCAGAGAACACGCTGATCAAATACATGACGGATGGGATTCTTCTTCGTGAGTCACTGCGAGAGGCTGACCTGGACCACTACAGTGCCATCATCATGGATGAGGCACATGAACGCTCGCTCAACACTGATGTGCTCTTTGGCCTGCTTCGGGAGGTGCGTTTGTGGCTGGATGAGAGGAGGCCAGTGGCATGGAGTTCTTGGGCTGGTTCTGTCTCGTGCAGTTATAGAAGCAGCCTGGAGCCTTGTGTGAATGCTATTTCCTTAGTTTTCCCGCCATCTGTTTCCCAGGTCGTGGCCCGGCGCTCAGATCTGAAGCTTGTTGTCACCTCAGCCACCATGGACGCAGATAAATTCGCTTCCTTCTTTGGGAATGTTCCCATTTTCCACATTCCTGGGCGCACGTTTCCTGTCGACATTCTCTTCAGCAAGGTGAAGTCAGCATTGCAAAGAGTGGTGGGAGGGGGCTGTGACTTGTTTTTTTTCTGCTTTCTGGCATCAAAGGAAGAAAGAAGAGGGGTAGACGCCGTGTGGTGCAGTGTTGTGACTGGGATGGGAAAGGTGAGTTCATCAGTGCCTGTAACCTGAGTTGTGCCTTTCAGACCCCACAAGAGGATTATGTGGAGGCAGCAGTGAAACAGGCCCTACAGGTGCATCTCTCTGGTGCTCCTGGAGATATTCTTGTCTTCATGCCTGGCCAGGAAGACATTGAGGTGAGCTGTGAGGACAGGCACTGTCCTATCCCCTTGTTGCTGTAGTCTCAAGTTAACAGCTCTCTTTATGTACAGGTGACCTCAGAACAAATTGTGGAGCACCTTGAGGAGCTGGAGAAAGCACCTGCTCTTGCTGTACTGCCCATCTATTCTCAGCTGCCCTCAGACTTGCAGGCCAAGATCTTCCAGAAGGTGATGATATGTCGTCAGTGAGAGGAGTAGGACTGGGGCTGTCAGTGCAGGGAAGATTCCACTGAGCGCAAGTGGTGCTGCGATGCTACTTGTGTTCATGAAGAGAGTGATAGATAGCACGTACTGCCGTCGTTTTCCAAAGAACTCTCCTGTCCTGGGATAAATATTGCTGTTCTGCACCCTTCCTCGGGGAAGGGATCCTCTCCAAGCACCTAACTGGTGCATGGTATGATTACAGGCTCCGGATGGGGTCAGGAAGTGCATTGTTGCTACCAACATCGCAGAGACCTCGCTGACGGTGGATGGAATCATGTTTGTGATTGATTCTGGCTACTGTAAACTGAAGGTGAGAAAATGTTTCTTGTCCTGTTTACATTTGTGATCTGTGAGACCGGGTTGAGGGAGTTCTGAGACAGTGACCCAGTTTTTCTGTGCTCTTCTCTTGCCCTGCAGGTTTTCAACCCCCGCATAGGCATGGATGCACTGCAGATTTACCCCATCAGTCAGGCCAATGCCAATCAGAGGGCAGGTCGAGCTGGCCGGACAGGCCCCGGTCACTGCTTCAGGTAGGTACCTCACTGACGTTTGTGTTTCTGTCACACTCTCGATCTGGTCTCTAGCTATATGTGTAGGAAGTGGACAGGGTTTTGAGCCCTTTGTTTTGGATCTAGTATCCTCTGGTGGAAAGGAATACTTTAGTTTCTGCCCTTGCCAGTCTTCATTCCAGCACAGCCCAAGGCAGCTTCCTTAAGGTTTTGCTTTAAGACTAGTTTGCACATGGGGAAGGACAGTGCTCGAGTGTGCACTGTGCTGCAGGAACCTTTATGTGCTGGAGGTCTGTTCTGCACCAGGTTCCTCCCTGGGGTCCTGTTTGTGTCCCAACTGAGAGCAGAACCGCTGCCCTGTCGCTGCCTGTCCGCACTGGGTAGTGGTTGGTAATTCGGTGAGGAGCACAGTGATCTGAACAGCAATGTGCTCTTTGTGTGTTCCTTAGGCTCTACACCCAGAGCGCCTACAAGAACGAGCTTCTGACCACCACAGTGCCTGAAATCCAACGCACCAACCTTGCCAACGTGGTGCTTTTGCTCAAGTCTCTGGGTGTGCAGGACCTGCTGCAGTTCCACTTCATGGATCCACCCCCTGAGGACAACATGCTGAACTCCATGTACCAGCTGTGGATCCTGGGTGCACTAGATAACACAGGTACTGGCTGTTGGGCTAGGCTGCCAGCCCATGGGCCTGCTGAGACCTGCATGGCTGCTGATCCTTGTGCTGTTCCTGCAGGTGGTCTGACCTCTACCGGACGTCTTATGGTGGAGTTCCCACTGGATCCTGCTCTCTCCAAAATGCTCATTGTCTCCTGTGATATGAGTTGCAGTTCTGAGATCTTGCTCATTGTGTCTATGCTGTCTGTGCCTGCCATCTTCTATCGCCCTAAGGTACCTTCTCACACCTTCAGTGGTTTGGGGCCTTCCGCTGCCCTGTGACTAACCTATGTTCTTCACGCTTCTCTCAGGGCCGAGAGGAGGAGAGTGACCAGGTGCGGGAGAAATTTGCTGTCCCAGAGAGTGATCATTTGACTTACCTGAACGTTTACCTGCAGTGGAAGAACAACAACTACTCTACACTGTGGTGCAACCAGCACTTCATCCATGCCAAGGCCATGCGGAAGGTGAGGCGGTGGCAACAGGCTGCAGGATGGAGCCTTATGCAGGAGAGCGACCTAATTGTTACAAATCTTGCAGGTGCGAGAGGTGCGTGCCCAGCTCAAGGACATCATGGTGCAGCAGCGGATGAGCCTGGCATCCTGTGGCACTGACTGGGATGTTGTCAGGAAGTGCATCTGTGCTGCATATTTCCATCAGGCTGCAAAGCTGAAGGTGAGAGGGCTTTGTGCTAGGTCATGGGGCGAGAGGCTGTGTCTGTCACATGTATACTAACCACACTTCTCTGGGCAGGGCATTGGGGAGTATGTGAACATCCGCACGGGCATGCCCTGCCATCTGCATCCCACCAGCTCCCTGTTTGGCATGGGCTACACACCAGACTACATTGTGTATCATGAACTGGTCATGACCACCAAGGTGAGTTCGAGCTGTAAGGCTGGTGAGAAGATAGAGGAGACTTGCAAGAGCTTTGCTGTGATACCAGGATGTGTTAGAGGGGCAGTTCTTGGCCTTCCACCTTACCAACCATGCATGTCTGTGCCGTCTGCAGAGTACTGTTTGTTCTTCCCCAGGAGCCTTTCTGGTGGATGTAGGTCATGCTGAGATTCTTCACGGTCTCACCAAGTCCAACCCCCCAGCAGCTTTCTAAAGCCAGGAGTAGTAGCCTGGACGCGGGTATATCCCCAGCTTGAGAACTGCTGTTAGCAAGTGGATGAGAGAAACAGCTGCCAGGAATCTGGTAGTGCCATCCTCTTATCGTGGGCTTTCCTCCTGTCCATGCAGGAATACATGCAATGCGTCACTGCTGTGGATGGAGAGTGGCTAGCAGAGCTGGGCCCCATGTTCTACAGTATCAAACATGCTGGCAAGTCAAGCCAGGTGAGTATCCTGTCAAGGACCAGACAGCTGGATAACAGCAAGCAGGCCCCTCTTCAGGAGCATGTGCTTGCATGGGGTTCTGCTGCCTGCAGCCCTGCGTGCCTGTTCTGGTGCTGCGTGTCCCGGTGGGTGGGTGTGGTGATGTGCAGTGACGGAACAGCAGCGTCTGCTGCTGTTGTCCGGGCGCCTGCCTGTCCGTGATGAGCTGCTGTCCTGCCTAGGAGAACCGCCGCCGTGCCAAGGCAGAGGCGTCTCTCATGGAGCAGGAGATGGCTCTGGCCGAGGAGCAGCTTCGTGCCCGCCGGGAGGAACAGGAGCGCCGCAACCCGATGGGCAGTGCCAGGTGGGTCCTAAACCTGCCCACCATGGGCTGCCCTTCAGCAAATGGCTGCATGGAGTTTCCCAAATGTCCACACACAGGCAGCCTTCCACCCCACACAGCCCTGATTCAGGAAAAGGTTGTGTCTGTCGTCTCAGCTAATCACCCTTTTCTCTCCTGGTAGGTCTACTAAAATCTACACCCCTGGGCGGAAGGAGCAGGGGGAGCCCTTGACGCCGCGACGCACCCCAGCGCGCTTTGGCCTCTGAGACTGCAGGGCCCACGGCTGCCAGGCTTAGGGCTGAGTCTCAGGAGCCTGCTCAGCTCGCTGCAGCGTGTGGCCCAGCAAGGCTTCGGTGCTTGGCACTACTTTTGCTACAGAACAAAAATAATTTTATTTGTTTAAAGGTTGTTAGTCTTTGACCCTTGCTTTGTTTTGTGCTGCTTCTTGTCTCGCAGACAAATGCTGGGGGGGAGGCAGCCCTACAGAGCTCTGCAGGGCTTGTGCAGTCAGGTCGCTGCCCTGCAAAGCCTAGGCCAAGGCACAGAGTTGCACTGTCTCGCAGGGCAAAGACAGGGTGAGCCTGGCTCATCCATGTCCTGGCCTGCTGCAGTGGCAGGTCTTGTGCAAGCTGTGCCCTGGGCGGCCGCTGCCCCAGGTCCCCCTACACACTGGAGCACAGGCCTAGCGCTGGTGCAGGCCAGGCTGTGGCAGGAGCTCTGCTCCCCTTCAGCCGCTCACACTCACTGTGCTGCTCCTCTGCTCTGACCCTAAGGTACTTGTTTTCCTCCTGCAACCTTCCCAGTGTGTTGTGGAGCTGCCTGGAGGAAAGGCAGTGAAAGGAAGGTGAGGAGGTGATGCAACCTGTATGCTCTTCTGCTGCCCTTGGGGCAGCTCAGGGAGTCCAGCGCTTCATCTGTCCTGTGCATTGGAGCGCTCGGCCCTGCTGCTCTCCACAGAGCGCTCAGGCCCTCTCCCCATGCTCACCACTTACTCCTTCTCGCCTGTCAACTCAGCAATCTGCTTGACTTGCTGCTGAATCTTTTGCTCTAGTTTCTCATTTGCCTGCCTGGAAGTGAGGGGTGGGTCATATTAGTAGATGCTGGTCCAGTAGAAAGCAGCTCCCTGCCGCTCTGCTCCTGGGCAGCTCCTTACTCACTGCTGCTTTGTCACCAAGTGCCTCATGTTGAGCAGCATCCGCTCGCTTTCCCGCTGCAGCCGGCTGCTGTTGGCGCGTGCCGCGGTGAGGGAGGAGCGCAGGACTTCTGCCTGCAAGGGAGCTGCCTTGCTCAGGCACCTCCTGGCCTGAGCGTCCCCATGCCCAGCACGCCAGGCCAAGGTGAGAGCCAGACTGGGCGGGGGCAGCAGCCTCGGGCTGAGTGGTGGGACAGGATTGTTACCTCCATGCTAGTGACTGCAAACTTCTGCTGCAACACGTTGGTTTCATGATGAATGGCTTCTTTCTAACAAGAGAGCCAAAGAAGGGTGTTCTGAGGAGAAGGGGGTGTTGGGGACAGTACTGGGTGCTGCTCTGTCTTGTCTGCAGCAGCTCTGCCCTCCCTGGGGCCCTGGCTCTGCTTTTCCCTAGGGCCGGGGCTCCAGCCCAGCTCCTCATGCCCACGGGCTCCAGGGCGCCTGCTCCCGTCTCGCACCTGCTCCAGGGCCTTGCCCAGCTTCTCCTTGAGGAAAGCCAGCTCCACCTTGCAAACAACCAGCTCCTCGTCCCGCGCGGCTAGCGCTCGCTTGCTGTCCTGGTGCAGCTGCTGCCACTGCTGGGCTTGGCTGCTCAGCTCCTGCAGCCTCTTCTCCAGGGTAAGGGCCTGTCCCAGGCAGGACATAGGGCAGGGGTCTGCACGTGGCTCATGGGCACAGACCAGGGCCTGGCAACACTGACCTCCTGCTTGCTCTGCTTCTGGCAGCCCTGCAGCTTCCTCAGCTCCCAGTGCAGCTGCTGCCTCTGCTCCTCATAGGCCGCGATCTCCACCTCCTGCTGCACTTTCCCTTGCTGGGCCTGGGCCAGCTCAGCTCGCAGGGCGCGCAGGGCCTGCAGCTGTGCACGGCACCGGGCAGAGCCTGCTGAGCTGCGCCCGGCACGGCCGCCCGCACCGCCCCCGGCCCTCACCTGTCTCAGCAGCTCCGCCACGTGCTGCCTGCTGCAGGCGGCCTCGTGCTGCAGGGCGCCGATGGTCTCCTCGGCCCCGCTCAGCTGCTGCTGTTGCTGCTGCTCCCGGGCCTGTGCGGCCCCCAGCTCCTCCTGCAGCCGGAGCAGGCGGCGCTGCAGGCCCTGGCACCGCTCCTCCTGCTCCCCCAGCTGCGGAAGGTGGGAGCTGAGCGGGAGCTGCCTCCAGGCCGGTGCTGCTGCCCCCCCCCGTCCGGGCTGCCTGGCGCTGCTCCCCACTCACCGCCCGCTCCCTGCGGCACAGGCTCTGCTGCAGCACCCCGATCTCTCGCTCCAGGCTGCTGCTCCACTCCCTGGCCTGCTGCAGCTCCAGCTGCAGCTTCTCCCTGTGCTCCTGCTGCCAGCCCAGCTCCTCCTGCAGCTCCTGGCACTGGGCCGCGAGGTGCGGGATGAGCCTGGTGCGAGGCTGCAGGCGCAGCCGCCCGTGGCAGGGTCGCTCTGGCCGCACACCCACCTGCTGCCGCAGGGCCTGCAGCTGCGCCTGGCTGCGCTGCAGCCTCTCCTCGGCCTGCGCCGCGGTGCCCCGCTGCTGCAGCGCCTGCTCCAGCGCCGCCGCCTGCTGCTGCTGCCACCGGCCCAGCTCTGCGCGCAGCTGTGCGGCCTCCTCCCTGCACAAGGGCACGGCTGCAGCTGCCGCTGCTCTGTCCCGCTCCCGTGCCCGGCCTCGCGCCCTACCTGCTCTGCGCCGCCTCGGCCCTGCTGCTGGCCGCCTGCTCCTGCAGCGCCTGCAGCTCGGCCTCCATCTCACTGCTGCCCCCGCGCTCCGTGTCCTTCCCCGGGCCTGGGCAGGGTGGCATCTCCTTGGGGGCCGGGCAGATGGGGGCTGGTGGAGGCTGCGCCGGGGCTGCATGGGGACCTGGAGCTCTGGCATCACCTGCCCTCGCTGCTGCAGGGGAGCAGAGGTGGGCACAGTGGCTTTGGGCTCCCACTCGTCCCCTGTGACACCTGTGGGTCACAGCTCCAAACCCCGTCCTGGCACCTCGGGCTTCCCACCTTCCGTGGTGCTGCTCTGCTTGGCCACCGGCGCGGCCTGCACATCCTCAGGGAGCTGCTTCGCCACTGGCCCCTGCTGCCCGCTGGGATGACCCTGCGCCTGCACCGGCACCTCCGCCTGCACCCGCGTCTGTGCCTGCACGAGCAGCAGAGCCCCGTGCCAGTGGCCCTGCGCTGCCGGCAGCCTGGGCACCCAGGGCCTTATGAGCCTGTCCCTGCATCACCCACCTGGCCACTGGTGTCATGGGGCTCCTGGGCGCCGTGCGGCTCCTGCTCCTGCAGATCTTCAGCCCTGCTCAGCAGCACCTCACTCTGCTCCCGGCGCCAGCCTGGCCCCCTCCGGGCTGCGCTGCTGGCGCCCTCGGCTGAGCTGGGCACTGCAGGGGGCGGCTGCAGCCCCGGGCAGCGCTGCCGCAGCGCTGCCTCGTACTGCAGCACCTGGGGGAGCCAGGCGGGCAGCACTGGCGGGACGCCATGGGACCCACATCCACGCCCATGGGTGCTGCAGCAGGGGTACCTGCAGCATCAGCGCCTGGCACTGCTGCAGCAGCAGCGCCAGGTCCCGCTGCTCCCGCTCTGCCGCGGTCTCCTGCCGTTGCAGGTGGGCCAGGCTCTCCTGGTTCCGGCCCTGGCAGGTGTCCAGGCCCTGCTGCAGCTCCCGAATCCAGCCCAGCACCCGTCCTGGATCCAGTGGCACTGCTGGCCCTTGTCCCTGGGGTGCAGCACCGTCCAGCATCACCGCTGTGAAGCATCACCGCAGGTGCCCACTGCCCTGTCCCATCCCGGGGATGTGGGTGGCCCTGGGCGCTGCTCACCTGGGGCTCCAGCCGGGATGGGGGCTGCCCCTGGGCGCTCAGCTCCCCCATGGCTGCAGCTCACCAGGGCTGCTCAGGAGCTGCCGGCACCTCCCTGGTGGCACCGCGGCCCGGCCACCTGCTCCTGCCAGACACAGGGATCGTGGAGCTCCGGCTGTGCCCGCTTGACACTGCAACCCCTGCAGGCTCTCCCTGCCGTGGGTCGCCCCAGCAGCGCAGTGCCCTGCAGGGCCCCATCCAGCTGCACCGTGCGGCACCAGCCCGGCCACCGCTGTCCCCAGCACCCCTGCACCGAGCAGCACCCAGCGCTGCTCCCTGGCCTCTCACCGCAGCGGCTCCATGGAGGCGGCCCGGCCCCCTCATCCTGCCGCGGTGCCCGGCACCCCCGCGGATTTGTGCGGGGCACCAGGTTCCAGGGACAAACGTGAGAACCAGAACCTGGCAACGCACACGAATCCTCCTGGCCCCTCCTGCCCTGCACCCAGCGATGCCGTGAGGCCTCCTGGCTCTGTCCTTGCACCACTCCCAGCACGAGCCCCATGTGCCACTCTGGCGTCACACGGCACCTCCTGCCACATACATGGTAGTGCCCACAGCAGCCTCCTGCTGCGCTGGGGTGTGCATGGTGCTGCACTCGCACTGCAAGTGGCTCTGCACTCACGCTGCACTCACACTGCACAAGGCGCTGCACTCGCATTGCACTCGTGCTGCACATGTGCGGCACTTGCAGCGGACTCCTGCCATGCCTGGTTCTTGGGCCACGTCACCAGAGGAGCCGCGCTGCTCCCTTCGAGGAGCTATTGACCGAGGCTGTTGCTCCATATTTCTCACTGTCCAAAAGGGTAAAAATAACAGGAACAAGTTGTTGGAAATGAAATTTCAATCTCTCCACGCCCTTCCCTGTCCAAGCAGCTTCCCGGCACGAATCAATAGTATTTAGGCAGCCAAGGAGATGTTTTTCCTCTCTTAAAGCACTGGATCAATAGCGGGACAGAGGAGAGAAAAAGCAGAAACCCAAACTCCTCTCGGTGTGCGAGTGTCCTGCAGTACCAGCGAGCGGCCCAGGAAGGCGGGAGTCGCAGCCGGGGGACACTGGCCCTTGGCGCCACACAGGGATGGCATCTGTGACGGATTCCCCAGGGCCGTGCTGACCAGCGGGGCCATTTCCACCGGTTCCACCGGGAGGGGCCCAGGCCGGGCCCAGGAGGGGGAACTCCAGTGTGCGGTGCTGGCACTGCCCGTTGCCATGGCAACCTGCTGGTTGGGCTGCCAGATCCCGCACTGTGGCCGGGACAGCCGGCTCGGTGCTCCCCACAGCCGCCCCCGGTGCTCTCTTCCCATCCAAGCCGGTTGCAGCCGTAGCAGCCGGTGCCGTGCAGGGCCCGCCATGTGCAGGAGCTCCGTGCAGCCCAGCGCTGCACTTGCCTGCAGATCTGCAGGGCACCGTGCACTGTGCGTGCTGCTCACAGCTCTGTGCAGCCCAGCACGGCTCTGCAGGGCGCTGTGCAGCCTGCAGCTCTGCAGGGCACCATGCACAACGCATGGTGCTCATAGCTCTGTGCAGTCCAGTGCGGCTCTGCAGGGCCTGGCTCTGCGGCCCCGCGGGGTGAGCGGCTGCCGGCAGCGCTGGGCCCCGTTTGCAGCTGCCCCTTGCATGGCCCTTTGCCACCTCCACCCTGACCATTGCACGGCAGCAGCACTGGCAGCACCACCAACCGGTGCCCACCACAGCCCTGGGCACTGCTGTGACACATGACCCCGTGTGCTGCCCCTTGCCGTGCTGCCCCGCACTATGCTGCCCCAAGCTTTGCTCCCCCATGCAGCGCTGCCCCATGCGGTGCTGCCCCGTGTGTTGCTGCCCCGGGCCAGGCTGGGCAGACCAGGCTGCGCATTGGCTCCTGGGCCGGGGCTCAGGGCCGCAGGGCTGTGGGCTGGACGGTGCCTGGTGGATGCTGCAGCCGCGGGGACTTGTCCTGCACCTGGGGCCGTGGGGACAGAGTCCCCAGGGGGGCCGTCCACGCAGCACGGGGAGCCACCAACGCCGGGGCCCTGTCCTGCTCGGTGCTGCGTGCGGAGCTGCAGCGGGGCAGGCACCCGGGGCGGCAGTGCTGCTGCGCCAGAGCACCCCAGGCCAGCCCTCGCCCCGTGCTTTAATTAGTGCCTTAATGCTGCTCCTCCAGCGCTGTGTTAATTGAAATTAAACAGCTGCCACTCTGCAGTGGGGACAAAAGTGGAGCCGCCCGCGTCCGCCTGCGGTGATGGAGCCTGAGGCACCGTGAGGGACAAAGGCGACGCAGCTGCCGCTGCTCCCGGCACCCGCGTGGCCAGGGCACGGGACAGCGCCCGGACGCCCGCACCGGGACTCACGGACACAGGGACACCGGGGACTTGGCAGGGGGTGGCACCGGGAGGAGCTGCAGGCGCAGGACAGGCCAGTGCTTCTCACCGGCGCGCGCTGTGTTTTGGGACGAGGCCCTTGCTCATGATGCTATTCGGTACTTTAAAATATGCAAAATGAGGAGCTGGTGCAGACCTCATTAACACCCGCCTCCAACATCATTAAGATGTTTCCAAGAAAATTAATTGAGAGACTCATTAAAAATAAATTAAGAAAAATGTGTTGCAGAGCGCCTGCTCCAAGCTCGTAAATCACGGCTCAAAGCTCCAGGCCGCTGCGCAGGCAATTAACGCCAGCCGATTTGTTTTATCCTGACTGCGAAAATTAGAAAGCAGACGTGGAGATTAGATTAGGGACGTCTGTCAAGCGGAACTTGGAGTGAATATTTTAGGATGCAAAATGGAAATCGGGAAAACAAAGGAAGCGGCGAGGTCCCCGGGAGCCGTGGGCAGGCAGGGAGCGGCAGCGCCGGGAGGGCCCTGCCGCCTCGGTGCCGCTGCCCCGGCTTCCGCAGGGGAGCAAGGGCAAGGAGAAACCAGGTTAGAGCAAGACCCAAACAGTGTCACTTTAATAAGAGCAAGCCCGGGAGCTGGAAAGCAGCACGGTGGATGGTGAACTCCTCTGGCAGCTGAGAGGCTGCTGTGTCACAGCAGCTGCTGGTATTTTTACCTACAAAATGCAAGAAAACACAGAAATGAGTCATCAGGGCAGATCTGCGCAGAGCAGGACCAGAGGAGCACAGGGGGATGCTCTGCAGTCCCTGCAGGCAGCGCCCCGGGGGCTGTGCTGGGACCCCATGCTGGATGCCACGAGGGGCAAAGGGGCTGCGAGGCCACACGCGCGGCTCCGCGGACGCAGCAGCGTCACGCCGGGCTCAGCGCCTGCTGAAACACTTGTGTTTTGCAGCTAAAATTTTCCATGCTGAGCCTTTGCCCAAAAATTCATTTACTTCACATGTTTGATTAACATCCTTGCAGCTATTTCTAAGTTATGGAATGAGTGGAAAAATACTTACATGTGACAAAATTACCAGTGCAAAGCAAAATATCCAACCACAGGAAAGGAGCTACATATTTTTATGCTTACCCACGTTTCATCCTCATGTGGCCTCGCACCTTCCCTGGAAGCAAATCCGAGCAAACGCGGCAACTCTCTGGGCATGTGCTGGCGGTCCCTGCCAAGCCTGAGGAAAAACAGGCAAACAAAAACTGAGAGCACTGCAGTCTATTCCTCTTGGCACCCTCATCCCAACAGTGGAGTGAACTGTGGAGGTTCTTTGCACAACAGAATGATAAAAAGTCTAAAACACAGATAATTGTGATGTGCACCATGGAAATAGAGCATGCCCACAGCCGAGGGAAGGGATCGTGGCCCAGCCCTGGCCGTCACCAGCTGCTCTCCCACCTCACCTGCTCTGGACCAGGAGGAATCAACGCTGCAGAACGAGCATAGACCCATCCATGGCACCAGCAAGACGGGCGCCAGGGCTCACCTTCCCCGCCCTTGGGCCTCGGACTGAACACGAGGGCACCTCGGACCTGCTGCGTCCTGGGCAAGGCTGAGGTGAAGTGGAGTCCACGTGGGGAGCCAGGCAGAGCCTGTGGACATGGGGCTGAACTCTCTCCACTGAGCCCCATGTCCGTGAGGACGGAAGGATCCACTCTCCGCTTTGCACCCCTTGGTGCTGACCACCCTCTGCCAACAGCTGGACTGGTGCCTGGATGCCCATCTGGCTGCAGGTAGGGACAGGCTTCAGTGAGCGCCTCGGTGGCACGATGCGCCAGGGCTCGGCACCCGCAGCCCTGAGGTTGTTTCTGCGCTCCCAAGGTGCTCCCACGTCCCGCACGTGCTGCTCGCTCTGCGGGACGGGGCCTGCAGAAATGCCAGCCCACGGCAGACACGGGCGCAGCGGCAGCTCCGCCTGCCGCAACGGAGCCCAGCGACCACAGGGCCGCTCTTGCTGCGAGAGCAGCCACGACGGCCGCGCTCCACGAGCAGAGCGCGCGGCAGCGCCCAGCCCTGCGCCCACCGCAGCCCCCCACGAGCAGAGCGCGCGGCAGCGCCCAGCCCTGCGCCCACCGCAGCCCCCCACGCCCCTCGCATGGGGCGGCGGAACCCGGGCGGCTGCTCGGCCACGATGGCTGCACCTGGTCCATGTGCAGGGCCATCCTGCCGCGCTCCTACCATGCGCACAGGGACATACCAGTGCATCTCAGACCAGTGCACTGTTGCATGAAGAAAAGCACTTTCTTGTCTATACTTTTTTTCTTTTTATGGAATAATTTTACATTTAATTAGTGAAGCTGGGTCTGCCCAGGCAAACCAGCACTACTTCCTGCACTGACACACTATGCTTTATTAATTCCTTCCTTTTCCTGGCAACAACTTGCTTTTCAGTTTTCTACGTTCAGCATTCCAGGCTCGTGACTTCTCGTGCAGGACTTGGCCTTCCCGCCCATTACTGGTGTTGGTCCGGGCAGGCGGCAGCGCGGCCCGGGCACAGCAGGAGCCCCGTGGTCACTGTCCCTTGGCCTTCCTGCTCATTGCCGGTGCTGGTACTGGTACCTGTACCGGTGTGGGCAGGGGCAGTGCAGGCCGGGCACAGCAGGAGCCCCGTGGTCACTGTCCCCTGCTCGGCTCCGCACAGCATCGCTCCCATCACGGAGCTCCTTGGCTGCCAGGGCCGGGCCAGGTCCAGGGCGCCCGGGGCACGGCCCTGCCGGCTGGGCCCGGCTCCGCCGCCCGGTTCGGCCCGGTTCGGCCCACCCGCTCCCGGCAGCAGCCCGTGCTCCCCGTTCCAGCGGCTCCCCGCTCCCCCGGATGCGCTGGGCCCCAGGGCCCCCCGCGGTCCCCCGGCCCGTCCCGCCCGGTCCCGGTGTTCCCGACCCCCCCCCCCCGTCCCGGTGCCCGGGCCCGTT
>JAUBOD010000894.1:2455078-2470680 GCA_032353885.1 Nothura maculosa | reverse complement strand
CCCAGCGAGCCCCACAGCGGCCGCGGCGGCCCGGAACGAGCGCGGGGCTCTGGGCGCTGCGGGGCGGCCGGCGCGGGCCGGCCTGGGGACGGGCAGGGCACACGGGGTGGGAATGGAGGTGCAGGGCACATGGGGTGGAAGTGGAGGTGCAGGGGACACAAGGTGCGAATGGAGGTGCAGGGGACACCGAGGAGCCCGCGGGCCTGGAGCTGCACGTGCAGCTGCGGCTGTGCCGCCGCCCTGCGTGCTGGTTCCCTCCACATGCAGAGCTCTGCACCTCTGGCCAGCCCTGCACCTGCGCTCCCTTCCCGCAGGGCTCTGTACCCGTGCTCCCTGCCGCCGTGCCCCGCAGCCACATCTAGCCCCAGGCCACCTCCGTGGGGACACTGCCCTCAATCCGCACGGCCTTCCCGGGGGAAGGAGCTCAGGGTGTGCGGCGCCCCGCAGCAGCAGCTCGGCTGCCGCACCGGCTGCATGCATGAAAGGGAAAGCAGGAGCAGGGTTTGCGTTCGTGGAATTTTAATGAGCCCTAAAGGTTATTTCTCTGCAGTTCTAGTGATAATTTCCAATTCTCTGTGTTCATAGGAAACGGGTACCTCAGGTCTAATCACATTTGGATACTGTCTAGGGCACATTCTGTATGTTTGGCTGCCGAGGAATATCAACAAACATAAATTATCAGCAGCATGGTCAGATTGTACGGGGGAGAAATAACAAACAGGAAAGGCTTGCATGGCTTTGCATTCTGCAATGAAAATGATCTCATTATCCTTTCCAGGGACGCAGCCAGCTACTTGAAAAATACTTATTAAAAAAACATTGCAGCTCTTGGGAGATGGTCCCCTCCAGAGCAAGGGGAAAGCAAAATGGAAGTGTAAAAATAGAGAGCAGGAGGAGGCAGCGTCCGCGGCAGGAGTAGGTGGGAACGAGCGTTGCAGCTCCTGCTGAGAGCCCGGGCTGGTCTCGGTGCAGCTCCACGTGCCGCCTCCTCCGCTTGTCCTTCCAGCGCCGGGGAGGGGAGCGGAGGCAGGTGGCAGTGCCCGTGGGCAGCGGTGACACTGGAGCCGATGGGCTCTGGTGGCGGTGCCCATGGGCGGCGGTGGCACTGGAGCTGATGGGCTCTGGTGGCGGTGTCCGTGGACAGCGGTGGCGCTGGAGCCGACGGGCTCTCCGTGTTGGTGCGGCTCAGCCCTGGCGCGGAGCGGGCTCTGCTGCTGTGGGAAGCCCAGGGGCTCTGCAGGTGCATGAGCCGCCTCCCGCGTCCCGCCTGGCTGCAAGGGACAGGCCCGCGCCCTGGGCTGGGGCGCAGGGGGGGCGGGTGGCCGGTGGTGACCTGAGCTGCGAGGGTGTGTGCCAGCCCGCACTGGGTGACCTGCTGCGGATCGTGCTGTGCTGTGCTGTGCCGGGCAGCGCCTCTCGCCTGCTGCCCTGCTGCCTGCCTTGCGCACAGAGGCGCAGAGCACCCCTGCTGCTGCCACTGCCCCTGCTGCTGCCCACGGGGCCTGCCTGGGCCTGCGGCTCGACACCGCTGCCTAGGGGCTGTCATTCAAGCTGCAAACCAGCCAGCAGCAGAGATGCTCACAGGAGAGAGGTGGCCGGGGCCCAGGAAGGGCATTGGTGCTCGAGGGTGCTTGTGACACGCAGTGCACAGGGTCTGCTTTCAGCACAGCCACACACCCGCACGGCTGCATCAGGGTCAACTCTGGGTGCCTCCACACAAACCACCCGCAAGGGCAAAGGCACAGGGGAGAATGGGGCTGGAGGAGGCAGGAAACAGAGGGAGCAGGTTCCATGGAAAAGCCTCCTGTGATGGGGAAAACAGAGGGTCTCAAATAGGAAGAAAAGCTAAAGGGGGAGTGGGCATGAGGGAATGGCACAAGTAGGAAGAGGGAAGCTCATGGCTGTTTCTTCCTCTTGATTCAACTCATTTCTGGACAGAAATGAATAGCAAGACATACAAAAGAAAAAGCATAAAACCCAGGAGGAGCAAAGCTGGGAACACACTGCTGCTGCATAAAAGCTTCATTTGCCCCATCGGCATGACAGAAATGACAGAAAAAGAAATCAGTGTGGCGCAAAGGGATAGACTGACAAGGGAGCAAACAGTGGATTTACCTTGTCCAGGTTTCTTCAAGTCCGTCTGAAGGCCCTCCTGGGGCTGCCTTTGTCAAGGAAGTCACTGACGGGGGGGGCAACATGGCAAAATTGTCTGCACTGCAGGTATAGATGAGACTAGATGTCCCTTTGCTGCCTCAGTCTGTGACCCTGTGGGAGGAAAACAGGAAGAAGGCCTGAGCGAGCTGCCGTTGTGCGTTCCTTGTAAAGGCCTCCCGTGCGTTATCGGCGTTGGTGCCGCGCTCGCTGCTCCGTGAGCGGGCGCCGCTCGGCAGGACCCCGCCAGGCCCGCGGTGCCGAGCGGCGCCCAGGCGGCTGGAGCCCGCGGGCCCTCGTGGCTGCGAGCAGCCTGGCGCCCCCAGGAGGAGCAGGGGCTCTTGCTCTTCTGCTGCCGTCTGCGGGGCACGGTGGGTGCTTGGAGCAGGCCGAGGCCTGTCCCTGCTGGGTGATGGGCTCTGCTGCCGCCAGGCTGGTCCTAGCTCTGTGCGTTCACATGTTCACAGCTGTGTGTGCCCTACAGCGCGAGGCGCTGCCAGACCAGGGCCCTGCGGCATTCGCACCCCGACACTAGGGCCCTTGCAACCTGCGCCCCTCTAGCTGCTCCCTGCTCAGGAGGGAGAGCTTGGGGCTATGCGAGGGAAAGCAGACAGGGATGGACAGAGATGGCTCTGTGGAAACGCTTATTCAGGACGCAGGAGTGCTCCACAGGGCAGGCTGACTAGTAAGAATTACTAGGAAAATAATAGAGAACAGACCATAGTTATGCCTCTGAACAGATCCTTAATGCAATCTGCATTGTGATTTTCACATGCAGTTCTGGTCAGCCTCTCTCAAGAAAAACAGAGTTGGAAGGGCTTTGGAGAAGAGCAGCAGGGCTGATCAAACACGAGCAATCTCTTCCATATGAGGAATAACTAGATAGTCTCTTCAGCCTGGAAAAGTGATGACTGAAGGGAGGTGTGACAGAGGATTATAAAATCAAGTCTGGCATGTAGAGGTTGACTGCAGTATGAGTTCTCACTGTCCTGTTAATACAAGAACTAGCAGCACCTCATAAATCAGCAGGTAACAAGTACAAAACAAAAAGGTTGTATTTTTTTAACATGTCATATATTGTGTTGAGTTGCTTGGTCAGGATATGGTAGGTCCCCAAAATGTATATGCGTTCAAGGAGATGAAGTATTTCCATGGGAGCAAAATCCACTGATACTGATTAAACAGCAGAGCCCAGCTTTGCTTCAGAAGCCTTGGGGCAGCGATCACAGGAGGCTGGTGGCGGTTTCTGGCAGGAGCGCCGCGGCGAGGAGCTGTTCTTCCTGCTCCCAAGATGATGGTAGCAAGTGCAGTAGCTCTGGAGCTGCTGGCTGCAGCATGTTGGCTGTCACCAGTCACACCGGGTGACAAATAGGTGCTTTTTGAGGAGTTTTGTGCGTGTCTGTGCGGAGCCCTCGAAGCACCTGCAGCCGTCCCACCTGCACGCACTGCTGCCCCTGTGGGATTAGGAGCGGCGGCTGTGGGAGGGAGGCCAGCGGGCCTGAGGCTCCCTGCGGGCGCCGCCATCCCGCAGGCGGTGCCACGCGCGGAGCAGCCCCGGTGCTGCCCGCACTGCCCGCCTGGCGCCGGCTCCCGGCTTCGTGCTCAGCGGAGCCGGCCGGGCCGAGCCTGCCCCCAGCCGGAGTGCCGGCCGCTCCGGGGCCTTGCACTGAATGCCCTGCCACCGCATCGGCTGCTTTCAGCCTTTACCTGCTCTAGCACCAGCAGCCAAGTGGGCGCTCTGCAGCAGGCTGCAGCTATCACAGCTCTGCAGTGGTGCTTCTCCTCCTCAGGTCAACCCGTGTTCTGTTTTTTCCATAAGAACCGGTGTCTGCCTGGGCTGGTACAGGAACCTACAATGAGAGGTGCGGAGCACAGTGGCTTCCTGGTGGGTGCAAAACTGCACCGTTATTTCTGCAGCATATGGAACCGGGAGACCTCTGATTACTGTCACATTTCTCATCTTCATGTGGAATTTGTCTGGGCAGCTGCCATTCCCGCAAGGCAACTTCAAATGAATGAAATGAATTACTGTTTTTCATATTGCACAAAGTGATTCCAAATACCCCAGTTCAGATGTACTAGCCAAATTCCAGGAATCAATCACCAAATCACCCTGTTTCATTCCGGAACAAGCTACCAGTGGAGAGACTGAAAACAGGGTTTTTTTGTAGCTGCACTGAAACTTCACAGATGATTTTAAGCCTCTTAGGCAGCATAATACTGAATGCAGGTTCCTGCTGAGGGCTATCGACTCCGGTATGTGCCGAGCTGCAGAGCAGCCCCTGTGCCGTGCCGTGCCCGCAGGTGACGGAGCGCGGCCCTCGCCAGCGAGCGGCTCAGATCAGAGCGCCGCTTCCCGGGCTCTCCCGTCAGCAGCCGCTAAGCTCCCCGCGCAGCAGGAGGGATCTGTGCAGCCGCAAGGCGCAACGCGCCAGGGAGCAGCATCGTGTTCAGGACACACGCAGGGATGAGCGCAGGCTGTGCATGTGGTGATCCGCAGCCACCGGCCCCGCACGCGCCCGTGCCAGGCCCGGGCTGCCTGCAAGCGCCCACCAGCCCCGAGCGCAGCCGCATGCGCCGCGGTTCCCAGCCCGGCTTCTCTCAGAGCATCTGCTTTCATGCTGCTGTGCTCCTGGCAATGCCTGTGCTGAGGTGCAAGGAGGTGCCTTCATAACAAGCAAACAAACAGGCGTGTTTGGGTGCCGTAGGGCCCGGTACTGAGGAGCGCTGCGTGGCAGAGCGGCAGGCAGCGCCTGGGGTGCCCCTTCTTCGAGCAGCCCCTCCTGCGGCTCCGCAAGGCGGAGGATCCGGGACCGTTGCCTTGGCTCCGCACAGGAGGCTTTGAGAGACAACACGTCCAGGCCTCGCCGCGCTCCCGAGGACGAGCTGCCCGGAGCCGTCCCTTTTGTCACCTCAGGCACGGCCTTTGTCACGCACTTGGTATTCCGCGGCACGGAGCGCTCGGCGGGGAGCTGCCGTCTGCTGCGCAGCCATTACCCAACACCGTCCCTGCCCTGTTCCCTCCGCCACAAAGAGGCCGGTCCCGAGCTGTGATGGATGTCACCCGGCCTTCCCCTTCCCTTTCTCTGTCCCATCATCCCGTTTAATCACTGAGCGTGGCAGCAAGTCAAACATCATATCGGAAGAGTGATTTGAGCAAGGTTAGCTCTGCTCAGAACCCTTCCGCGTGCTAATCGAGAGCTCAGGGAGCAAGAGGGTCCCTACTCTCGCATGGAAATGCTTCCCTATTTCTGGAATTTGTTAGTACAAAATCAAAATTATGGGCTACAATGCTTTCCATTCCTTTCTTTCACTCTGAATTAAAGACCATCTACTGAAGACTCTCACTTCAAAAGCAGCCAGGCACTTTCTAATATCAAGCAAAATGCCTGAAGAATAAATTGCTCCTATCAGAAATAAAGCATTTTAGTTCTGCCACAAGCAGGGAGATCTGTGTTTATAAGTCTCTCCAAAGGCAACTCCATCTTTCCTGCTTTCCTCTCATTTTCTTTTGATGCACAAAGCCTGCATGCTGCAGTGCTGTGATTGGATTCAGCTTTGGAGCAGTGTAATTGTAAATATTCATTGGAATCCAAGCTAGTTTTCCCAAGTCTCTCTTAAAGGCTCTGCAGCTATACAAACAGCCGTGGCTCTGCATTAGCCTCACAGCCTGGAGGCTCCCTGCCTCTCCACAGCCCCAAAGACTGCTCCTTCAGAGACTGCACGGAAGAAATCTGCCCTGCAGACCATTTTAGTCGATGCTCAATTATTTTCTTTATTCTCCCCGCAGTGCCGGTGCTGTGTATGTGTCCCCTGGGCCTGGTGCACGGCGGATCCCTCGGCAGTGTCTGCGCCCACTACCTGGCTTGCCTGCCCTTGACTCGCATCGTGGCTGCTTGTGCCCGGCTCCATGTGAGCACAGCTGGTGTCTGCACCAGCCCCTGTGTCCTGGGGTATCCTGGGCACTTTCCATCCTCTCCCACTGAGGACTCGTCATCCGGGTGGCTGCTGCTTTGTGCTAACACTGGGACTGGCACCCCACTCGTTACTGAGGAGAACACAGGTCAATCCTCGATACATGGCAATTCTGCCTCCCCTGCTCCCAGGGTGCCACGCCAGTGCTCAGACACTGGGTATGCAAAGGGCAGAGGTCTCCTGCAGCCGTCAGGAGCAGAGGGGAGTCCTCCCCGTGGCCACCCTGAGCTCCACGCTGTGTGCGCCGACCTGACGTGGCCACTGCGTAGCCAAAGGAAAGGGCGCCCAGCCAGCCTTGCTCTCCAGGTGGTCTCGACCGAAGGCCATGTCCTGTCCGGTTCATTCCCAAAGCAGCACATGCAGGAAACAGCACACAGATACTCTGCTGAGGACGCAAATTGAACCCAAAAGTCCTAATAGCAAATCTGCACTCCCATCTCTGCCTCATCCACCCTTACGTTTACCGCCAAGGGTGGGAGTGCGGTGCTCACGCCAAGGCCTGCGGCACAGCAGTACGTCTTGCAGATGGTGGTATCAGATCTCCATCAAGCCCTGACATCCTCCAGGCCCTGCTTGCTCACTTCAGCAGATGTTAAAGCACATGTTCTGGCTACTGGGTAACCTGTGAGCAGATAAGTAGGCAGTAAAAGGGACCAAACCCTTTTGCTTGCTTTCCACATGCAGTTTCCTAGGAAATGTCCTTCCAGCTCTGGAAACAAGGCTCAGCTCCAGCTCAAGCAGTGCAGATCATTGCGTGTCTCCACAGCAGAGCAGCTCAGGGGCTGCTGCCGCACGGCCCCGTCCCCCTCTGCAGCGCTGTGTCCTGGTCCTGCTTCCCGACGCAGCAGCTCTCAGCACTGGGGCACCTGCTCCTCTGTCCCCACGAGCGTGGGGCAGTCGGGCTGCTCGGGAGGGCAGGGAGCAGCGCCCGGCCATGGGCTCAGCGCGGACGGTGCCATCGGGCTGCTCTACGAGGCACCTGCCAACTTGTCCCTCTGCAGGACGGGGCAGGGGGGTCTCTGCACACCCAGCGCTCAGGATGGAGCACCTTGCTCCCTGGGGAGAGCTGGGAGACCAGCACAAACCAGGAGGACACATAAGGATGAGCTTACATGAGAAAACAGGCACAGAATGGGCTGTTTCAGTAACTGCTGACTCGCAGTAAGATAAACCAGGATGTCAACACCAACAGGACAGAAACAAGGTTCAGTTCAGGCTCCTGTGAAAAGAGTCTAGGAAAGCGGAACCCATACAGGCAATGTAATGCCAATGAGTCTTACCTATAAGTAAGCACTGCTGAGCTATAACTGATCACTTCAGCCTGCTTTAGAGTTAACATTTAGTGATTCCACAGTGCTCCTGACAATGAGCCTGCAGAACCATAAAATGAGATGCCAAGAAAGAGGGAATATTCAAATACGAACACACAAACCAGTAGTGTTGGCCAGCACAAGGACATGGGCAGCACCTCCACTGGTGTGGCAGCACCTGCAGCTCAGCACTAGGATCCTGTGGAGATGGGGAACAGGACATGAGTGAGCACCCACCTGAGACCCAAGTGCACTCATTATTTTTCCAGAAAGGAGAATCATCCCAGGAAACAAGGTGTTGATAAGACATACCCAGAGACCATGCAGTGGGGTTCTGAAGAGGGCAGAGATGGGTTTCAAGGTGTGAGCATGGTTAGGTTTAGAAAATCATCCAGCACCCAGAGCAAGACTGGAAGGATCCCTAAGAAGTGGCTCGTAGCCCATAGCCTGTGCTGAGAGGGGAGGCTTCAGGTGCCCTGGCTCTGGTCTATCTGTCCTTAAAAATCTCTGGTAATACAGAATCCCAAGGCCTTCAGGGAGCCTGCTGATGGGTTTTGTTCTCCTCCCCATTAGGAAACTCTTCCTAACCTGACACTTTCATGATGCAGGGTACGCCCATTAGTTTTTGTGGTGCGTTCATGGACATGGATAACAGGTGGCTCTGTTCTTCTCTTCAGGAGTTTCTTACACAAAGCTGGTGTTGTGATCTTCCTTAGTCATGAAGGAGAAAAAAACTCAAGCCAGATCAGACGCAACAAAAGGATCTTGGCTGGTGGAACTCACCGGCACACAAAGCAGCCGCAGACATGAGTGCCCTGTGAGGACAGACAAAGTAATGAGCCCTGTGTACAGATAACGGCTGTGCAGAAAGAAACACCCCGTCCTGGGCATGAGCCAGTCTCTAAACCAGCCCCTGGAAGGAGCAGCTCTGAGCCACCTGCCCTGCGAGTCTCCTGCACCTTTCTCTGCAGGAGCTGTGGGCCCTGCTGAGGACAGGCCGCCTGGTCTCTAACACTGCAGCACTTCACTGCTGCTCACAGCTGCCCGGGGCTCTCGAAGGGAGGAATCTGGACCTTGCTCTGAGCAATCAGCCTGACATGCCAAGGCTTGACATTCTCCTGCAGAGCAAAATGTGATGCTCTTGCTGCATCAGTTCCCTTCCAGAGCATGTGATGGCCCAAGGCAGATGCTTTGACGGCACACGCGAGTGCGGGGACAGCCCCGTGGCTGCTGGGGCTGCCCTGCCCGTCACGGGCTGGCGCGTGTCCCACGCCCCGGCCCCTCACTGCCTCTCCCCGCTGCTCCCCATGCGTCCGGCAGCCGGTCCTGCTGCCTGCAGAGGCTCCTCGGGCTGGAGCGACGTGGAGCCCAGGGTGGCCGTTCGGCCCGTCCGCACGCAGCGAAGCCTCCACCAGCCCGCGGGGCCGCGTGGACGCGTGCAGATCTGCTGCACCACCGCCGCTGTCCGGCACAGCCTTGCTCCATGCTCACAGGAGGAATTTTGTGCCTTGCCAAGGGGCTCTCTACTGCACTTTGCATTTGGAGCTTGTGCTTGGAAAATCCCTGTTGACCACAGCAGTCCCGGGAGGAAGGAGTCCTGGACACCCGTCCTCTCCCAGACAACACGTGGCCCTTCCCCAGGGGGCAGCGGGCAGCCAGGTCTCCAACAGGAACGTGCTCCTGCGAGGCTGCAGGAGCTGAGCAGGGCCCTGGCGCCATCACGCACCCGTCCATCGCGGCACCGCCGGGAGCAGCGTCCGTGCTGCGCCGCTCCCGCCTGCAGAGCAACAAGCGCCCCAGCCACCATGATTTATCCAGGTCATGGCGAGGACAGCTGGCTAACTGAGGTTAACAGCTTTCTCAGTTTCATTTCAAAAAGTCATTAGCATGGGGCTGTATTAAACAGCGATATGCCAGATCCTGATTCATTCACCAGGAGAGCTGGCGGTCAGGTGGGGGCTCGGCTGACAGGAGGGCTGTTCTGCTAGCCTTTCCTAAAGGGCCATAACTCACGTTCCCAGAGCTAAATTGCACCTGACACGCCAGGCAGAGGCTCCGGGCACGTGCAGCCTGCTAGAGGCACCCAGAGACCATCACCTGGGAGCACAAAACCACCCCGGCAGCTCCCGAGCACCGGCCAGGCCTCCAAATCCAGAGATTTACCGGGGAAAACCCACCTTGGCTCCCAGTTCAGGAGAGGCGCCGGTGCCCTGTGCCGCAGCCCACGGGGCACCCAAGCTGCGGCTCCGCTCCCTCGTTCCCGCTCACCCTGCGGCTCCGCTCCCTGGCTCCCGCTCACCCTGCGACTCCGCTCCCTCGTTCCCGCTCAGCCTGCGGCTCCGCTCCCTCGTTCCCGCTCAGCCTGCGGCTCCGCTCCCTGGCTCCCGCTCAGCCTGCGGCTCCGCTCCCTCGCTCCTGCTCACCCTGCGGCTCCGCTCCCTGGCTCCCGCTCACCCTGTCGCTCCGCTCCCTCGCTCCCGCTCACCCTGCGGCTCCGCTCCCTCGCTCAAGCTCACCCTGCGGCTCCGCTCCCTCGCTCCCGCTCACCCGCTGGCCTTGGCGTCTGCCTCCCGCCCTGGGGCCCTGTGCGTCTCTGGGCCCCAGGAAAGGGCGAGAGGCAGCACAGGGTCAAACACCACGGCAGAGAGCAGGGAAGGAGCCACAAACCTTTGTGCAGCCCTGGACAGCTGTGCAGCCACACAAAGCTGAGGACATAAGGAGAAAACAGCGAGACCTTTGAGCCCTGCTGCAGAGGACAGAAGCGTCTGAACCACTGCTGTACGGGCAGCGCATGAACAGCAGGGCCAGGGCCATGCTGCTGTCCTCCTGCAAGCTCTTAGGGGTGTCTTATGGGACAATTTTGCACCAGGGGTGTATGTGTCTGTTGGTACATGAAGAAACACGTGGTGGTGGAAAAACACTGAGGAGAGAGTTGTAAGAAAGACAATTTGCAGGGACAGGGAAGTGATTAATCACAAGCAAAATGATGCTCCCGGTCCAGAAGAGACTGTGAAGTGGGTACAAGGAGAGGAAAAACTGAACATTGCAGACAGGGATGTGGAAGGTTCTGGCCCATAGAAAGGAAGAGGGGCAGGTCAAAAGCCAGGCTGCTCCCCACGAGCTCCCTTGGAGCCCCAGGACTCGGGAGATGGAAGAGTGGTCCTGGCAAGGGGCAGATGGAAACAAGGGGAGATCCTGGAGATGTGGACGTGGCTGGAGAAGATGGGAGAAGAGACCATGCACAGGCTGCTGGGTTTGGAGATGTGGCAGAGGGGAAAGCGTGCTCTGTGTTTAGTGAAATGCTGCCCTTCCCTGTAACTCCACAAACAGCAGAACTAAAAGCAACAGAACAAAGTACAGTGCAGGGCAACAGAGATGGTGCAGCATTGGAACAGCTTCCCTGATTAAAAACAAACAGACAAAAAGACAAGACTAGAGCTCTTCTGCTTGGAAAAGGGATGATGGAGGAAGCCTGACAGAGGCCCATGAAACCATGAGTGTCATACAGCGGGTGAATAAGGACTGCTTGTGGTCTTTTCCAATGACCACTGAACAGAAATGACCAGGTGGCAGGTCAAAAGGAAGGGCAGCAGCTCTGCTCCCTGCACGGCTAATGCAAGGAAGTCCCTGCTGCGGCTGCAGAGGTGGAGCCTTCAGCCAAGGCTCAGGCAGCCCCGACCACAGAGCCCAGGGGCTGGGGAGCGCCTGGGGGTGATGCCTGCTGCTCCCGCCGGGCACAGACGTGGGCCTAAGGGGAGCTCCGCTCCCACCCACAGCAGTGCTGTGTTCATATACAGCAAGACTCCATGTTCAGCGCTTCACTGGGGGCTTTTGTAAGAGACGGTTTGGACGTGGGCTGTCCTAGCTGTCACTGTAACACCAACCCAAGCAGGAAGGATCAGCTGAACTCAGTATGAGGAAAAGAGAAAGGAAAAAGGAAGCAAAAAGAAGGCAATAAGAGTATGTAGGAAAAAAAGGACACGTGTGATTCCCCTCCCAGGCTGGCCCTGCAGAAAGGCGTGTGCACATCAGTACGTGACGTGTGCACACACACATCTGCAGGCTCTGAGGCACGTTCACTTGTCCTCCCTGATTTGTGCACACAGGCAAACGCATGTAGCCGTGGTGTGAAGCCCTGCGTACAGCCCTGCATGCAACCCCCATGTACATCCCTGCACACAGCCCCCATGTGCATCCCTGCATGCAGCCCCCATGTACAGCCCTGCATGCAGCCCCCATGTACATCCCTGCACACAGCCCCCATGTACATCCCTGCATGCAGCCCCCATGTACATGCAGCCCCCATGTGCAGCCCCCATGGACATCCCTGCACACAGCCCCCGTGTACAGCCCTGCACGCAGCCCCCATGTACATCCCTGCACACAGCCCTGACTGCAGCTCCACACGCAGCCCCCGCAAAGCAGCAAGTCTGTCTGCCCGCACACCGTGCCTGCCCACACCCGCTGCACACGCGCACTCGTACACACACTCTGCACACAGACACACACACACACACAGACACACCCCGCTGTGTGCACACACCACACACATACACCCTGCACAGCCACCCGCCCTGCGCACACACACGCTGAATACACACACACACACACACACACACACACACACACACACACACACACTGAATACACACACACACACACACACACACACACACACACACACACACACACACACACACGCTTGGAGAACAATGGATGACTTCTTGGCTACAGGAGGAATAGCTGCTTACGTGTCTCCAAAGGCAACGAACACACCTCATCATCAACAAATTGACTGAAACAAAGAAGCGTTTCCACTTTGAATAATGAGGGAAAAAAAAGGCAAAGCTGCCCTCATTGTGGAGAAACATCTGTGCTGAGCTCCTGCTATCCATCACGCTGGGACCTGATCCTCCAGGATCAATTCCTAGCTGCTTTAGTCTTCCCATGTGCTGAGAACAGTCAGGCTGTTAGACAAAGAAAAGCTCTGCGCTCTGGGTGTGCAGGCAGACAAGCAGCAGGCACCGCAGAGCACAGGAACCCTGCGTCGTGCAGCAGCCGGGGCTGCAGGTCTCCAGCACCAGCCCTCGCGTGCAACGTCTGGTTGCCCTACGGATCCAAAGGACAGCTCTAGACAAAGCCCATAGGCAACTGCAGGTGCCCGAGTGGAGCCGGGCAGGGGCAGCCTCCCAATGAGGGGCCAGTAGCATTGCTGCCTCCTGAGGCAGTGCGAACGCGTTGGAAGTCGCTGCGCAGCGCATGGCTCATACTCACGGGCAGGTGATGATCCGGAGCGGGCCGGGCACCGGCAGGCGCCGCGCGGAGGGAGCGCAGGCTCCAGCACCCAGCAGGCCCTGCAGAGCCAGTGGGACATTCCCGCCCTGCACGTCCGCACAGGCAGGTCCTCATCCCCCAGGTCCCAAGGGCCTGGTCTCGGGAGCCTGGCGGTCCTGGTCCCTGCTGCTCTGCACCAGCTGCCTCCTCGCAGGGAAGCCCAGGACCCTGCTCGGTGCTGCAGACACCCAGGCCGCCCCGTTCGGCCGCAGCAGAGCCGCCACGTCCCTTGACTTTGCCTCCTCACCAGGTGTTTGCAGGCTTTGCCCCTGCACCTTCACCCTTTCCCTAGGCTGCCATTTCAACGAGCGTGGTAGACTATTACTGTGGCTGCAAATACACGAAATGACGTTCCCCTCCCGTGCGGCCGAGCCGGCCTGGAGCAGCGTCCGCCCCTACCTGCTCTCGCGCCTCCTCCGGCACCTGGCATCGGCCTCCGGGTCCGGGCTGAGCTGCTGGATCCGGCCGCATCTCTGCTCCAGGTCTGCCTGCCTCTCCCTCTGCTTGGTCTGCAGTTGATAGATCCTCTGCTCTTGAGCATCCAGCTATTGACCCGCCCAGGGAAAGAAAGAAAAAATGGAAAAAAAAATCAATTAATACTAAACGGCTTAACAAAACCCCGAACAGCACAGACCTGATGCTGCTGGGGGTGGGGATTGCTGGGAGGAGACACCCCCGCACACGCGAGCTGCAAAAACCCGATATTCTGGGGACAGGAAGCCAATATGGTAGGTGTGATCCGACACGCGCGCCAGCGGCAGCAGGGTACATCCAGCTGGGGAAGCAGGGAGCCCGCGGCACCGGCTGCCACCTCTATGCTTGAAGGGCTGCCAGAGCTCCCGCCTGGGCACGGCTGGCAAAGAGGGTCCCAGCAAATGCAAAGTTATGACAGCAAATACATAACTAAATCCCTGGCTCCCGATCCGGCTGCGTTGGGCAGCTCTGTGCTCTAAAGACGCCTCCATGCGGGCAGAGGGGACATGGGAGCTCGTGGCCAGGAGAGATGAGCCATCCGGATCTACCGAAAACACTGAGATGACGCACGGGACACCAACGACGCGGAGAGCTCTCGAGCGCAGACCTGGTGTGTGTTTGTTCCCCTGGAGCAGCTCCCGGCTGGTTAGCGGGCACCACCACGAGCCTCCTCCCGGCACCAGGAAGACCAAAGGCCCCGGCCGCCCTGCGGGCACGGAGCAGCCCGAGGCGTCGCGGCGCCGCCGGGCCGGCCAGACGTGCTGCCGCCCCAGGCTGTCCTGCAGCACGTGCAGATGCTGAGGGCTAATTGCCTTCACCGAGTGTCTTGCTGAGCCAGGAGAGAGTTTTGATTTTAATTAAATGCTAACTGATTAGTAAAACATACTTACTGAAGACTGTCACCCAGCTGTCAACATTCAATAAATACATTAATAATCAATTTGCATGCAATTAACATAAGATGATGTTAATGTCTAAATTAGAGGGGTATTGGAGAAGCACCACGGGCCCCTCCAGCCGGCTCTCCAAGCAACAGCCCCACTCGCAGGCACCGCACATGTGCACCAAGGCGGGAACGCCGCGTGGATCCAGGTGCCCCGGCGAGGGCTGGAGCTCCACGCACCAAGGCGGGAATGCTGCGTGGATCCAGAAGCCCCGGCGCTGCAGTGTGGATGGGGCAGTCGGTGGCACCGCAGGGCCCAGCTGCTCCACGGCTGAGCTGCAACACGAGCAGCAGCTGCAGGAGGATGAGGCTGCCGGGTGTGTGGGTCCTTCTCCACCCCTGCAGTCACACCTGGCTGCTGCTGCCACAGGCGCAGTAGATGTCAGGGACACGCTGCCATTCATGGTGTTTTACCACAGACCTATCTGCCCCTTCAGCGCCCTATGGCACAACGCGCTGCAGGCGCCCATGCCCTGAGCGGCAGCACTGGCTGGAGGTGGCCGGCACCCCATCCCTGCACCGCTGCGGGCAGCGACGTGCGGCGGCAGCCGTGGCCAGGCCCCGGTGAAGGACAAGGGCTGATAGAAGCAGTGAAGCAGCTCGTGAACAGCCCCCTCCCTGCAGCGCATGCAGCAGAAGCGCATGTAATGCGCATACATGGCGCTGTTTCTGCGCGGACGGCTTGCGGATCCTGCACCGCCCGTGTGGCACAGGGGCCCGCGGAGGCTGCGCGGGCGCCACGCAGGGCTCTGCGGTGCAGCCGAGGGCTCGGCGCTCGCACAGTCCCGGCCGGGCGCCACGCGGGGCTGGCGCTCCCGGCTGCGGCACCGGGGAGGCAGCAACCCCGGGCGCTGCTGCCGCCCCACGGCCCCGCGCCGCTCGCAGCGTGGGGGAGGCGGCGCGCCCCCCGCCTCCACCTCTCCTCCTCTCATTTAAGTGGAATCAATTGTGCCATTTCTGCTTTGCTTTTCAAAAGCAATTACTTTCATGTCATTTCTGCAGACATTCGGGGAGAGCGAGGGAGTGAGGGCTTGATTATCCCCCTCCCCTCCCCGTCCTGTGGCTTCCGCTGTGGCGGTGAAGTATTAAATTAAATGAGGTGTCTATGGAGCAGCGATGGTTTCAGGTCAGAGGCGCTATGGAAAGCTGTATGCTGCACTGCTCCTGTATATGTAAATGGATATATTAAAACCACTGATGTCAACTTGCAGCACTCATCTCTTCTGCTCTCGGGTGATCAAAGCTGATTGCAGAGGCAATTACTGCAAAGGAAAAGAAAATCACGGCCTCCTGCTCATCCCCGAGCTACCGGGGTTTAATTGCTCAGTGTAGCTGAAGCTCCGCTGGCCTCGGCGGCGGCGAGGAGCGCCCCGCGCAGGGAGACCGCGGCTCGCGCGGCGCCGCACCGGGGCTGC
>JAUBOD010000894.1:2416288-2435544 GCA_032353885.1 Nothura maculosa | reverse complement strand
CGAGCTGCCCCGGGGCACCTGGGACACGAACCCCAAACTGCCACCAAGGAGGAGGCTGCGCTACCCTCTGCTCAATCCCTCTGATCCCCAGCCTCGAGGCAGTTTAATGCCAAGGATAGATGGGACTTGGGAATATGGAATAACCCGGAGAAACGCAGCGACGCTGCAGGATGGGGTCACAACGTGCCGAGCCCTGTCACCACTCTGATATCCTTCCCCTACCAGCCTTTGCCTGTCCCCCCGCTCAGGCTCTGTGTGGGGCAGCCAGCACAGGGACACCTGGACTGTGTCCGGGTCCCTGAGGGAAGGAAAGGAAGGTGCTAAAGAGGCAGAAGCCCCAACGAGCCTGTTCTGGGAAAGCTAAAGGAGAAATCTGGGCTCCACAGCGCTGTGAATGGGTGCCTGGACTCACCGAGCCCTTCCTGGATGGCGCCAGGATGCTCCAAGTGCATCGGGGCAGGTCCTCCTCCGTCTGCCCGGCACGTGGCCGCGTGCGCCCGGGACACGGCCAGCGCTGGCATCCAGCCGGGATCGGGGCGCGGAGCAGGCCCAGGAGCTGCAGGGAGCTGCTCCCTGCGCAGGCCGTCGCCGCCGTCCTTCATGGAGCACCTGGCGGCCCCTTGCAGAGCATCTCCCTGTGGAGGGAGCAGCAGCCGTGCGGGCACCGCAGGAACCATCGCTCTGCGACCGCTGCATCAACTACCCTGCAGAAACTGTTGGGAAAGGAAATCCAAGCATTTATGGAACCCATTGCTATTCAAAAAAATAAAGGAATTGTTTTGCAAATAGTAGCACTGCTGAAGAGGGGAGAGAAGTGCATCAGTCATTTGATATTACATATAAGCAGTTTATTAAAGAATTAAATATTTATAGACTATAAAGCAAGCAGGGCGATGAGTCGCAAACAGCTTGCTGAGAAGTATGTTATAAACAATGAGTCTGTCAGTGACTAATAAAGTACAGAGCACAAAAATGTTTTATAAAATCACCGGGCCAGTGATGAATCTCCACCACTGAGATGCTGCAAGACCCACCAAGGTCCTGCTGCAGCCAGAGCTGGGGCCAGCGTGGGAGGGACGTACCCGAGGAGAAACGTGGAGTGCAGACACATGCTGAGCACTCGTGGGAATGTGCATGACTCAATGCCTTGGAGAGACTTAATTTTTCACATTATTTTAAACAGAAATCTATTAATAGGAAGTTCAGGAATTTTCAAGGAGCTCAGGGCACTTCCCTCTTCAGCAGTTGACTACATCAACTTTTCCATTTCAGACAGAAGTGCAGGGTTTTGGGTCAGACTGAAAACCTCTCCTGCAGAGCCCCATGAAGAGGTGGGATGACCTGGACACCCCTTGCTGTCCCCAGGGGCCTGCAGAGGAACCAGAGCGCTGCCCTGACTCAGCTCTGGAGGAGAGAAGCTCCTGCCATCATGGCCTTCTCGTGCTCGGAACCGAGAGCTGAGGTTACATCAGAGGAACAGCTGGCAGTGCAGAGGGACAGGAACACCTTCCTATCTGGCAGCATCAGGGGACACGGTGATTGACATTAAAAGCTTTCGCTTCTTGTAGGTGGAAATGACAGCTCTCATTTTTCAATAGAACCCAGACACCCGTCTCAGCGATTCGGGGGGAAGTGCTGTTTTATCGCTGGTGGAGATGTAATTAAAGTCTCTCCAGATTATTTTTTGTTTTTGTGGAACCAGCCCAAGGCTGGGAAATTACCTCTTATGTTGGGTGAGCCGACACCTCTGGTGGCTCCAGAGCCGGCTCCTCTGCTTGGCCCCACCGGAGCCCGCCTGGGCAGACGGCCCAAGCCCCCAGCAGGGCTCAGCACTGCACTCCAGGCGCCATGCACAAACCAAGACAAGAGCCATTTGGCTGCCGTGTTATTTTCTCCATCCTGTATCCTCCTTATTTACAACGCAGCTCTAGTACTTCTCAACAAGTCCAGATACCTCCTCCTTTACTGACCCTCCTCGTGCCCCGGGCAGGGCTGTGGGGTCTGCGAGCAGCACTTGCTCCGTGCACCTTCCCACTGCCACATCCCACATGAAGACTCCTTCAAACCCACTCCGATTACTGCAAAGCTGCTGCTTCTGTGTCCCCAGAGCATTGGCCTGGTGCTCGTTCCACAGGACACTGGGACCCTTCTCGCTGGGGCTGTGCCCCTACCCTGCAGACCTGATGGTCACATCTCCCGCTCTGAAATCCCTTCCAAAGCACTTGAGAAGGCCCTTGCAATTAAGCAGTGCAGTCTTTAATAAAGATAAGTGGCAACAAGGTAAGTGCACAGTCAACATTCACCTGGAGCCAGTGCAGGCTTCACTGTGATTTACAATTACATGGAGAAGACAACCCAAGATCTGGTTATGCCAAATTTTGGACCAGGGGATCATATATTCATTTTGCTGAAATTAAAGCTAAAAAAAATCAGGAATATATCCAAAACATTCACTTCAAATAGGAAAACACTGAAAAATTAAGGAACTTAACTACTGTAGGCAACTGGGAACAAAGGCCTGAATACGGAAAAGATTCAGTATCTATTTTATCTGGTGATATGAAAACTACCTGGAACTCCCATTCAAAGCAAACTGGAGCAAAACTGTGACGTAAGTTTGCCCATCCTCTTGCATGAAGCTAGGAAGGGCAGGTCTGATGGGAGCAGGTTCCTCAGACTTGCCAGCACACATTCAGTGTGATTCCCGAGGATGCCAACTAGAATTATGCACACAAAATCACAACATAAACGGTTAACTGGTAGCTGCAGGAAGCATGTGTGTGCTCAGGCTTACGGGGAGAAGGACCACAGAGCCTCCCGGGGCCGGGGCCGCAGACAGCGGGCTCGGGCTGCTGGGCTAGCCCACGTGCTATTTAATGCATTAATTCTTAAACATAGAAAACATGATTCCCTTACCCTTGGCAGCAGCCCTTCCTATCTGAAAGCTGTTGCTATATCAGCCTGCTCTCCTTCTATCATAAAATTTGCATGTAAAAGCCACAGGGACGAGGCGGCAAGCAGCTTGGCACGCTGCCTTCCCGCTTCTGCAGACTCATCTTTTCGGAAGCACCACAGCAGCCATCCCTCTAGGAGCAGCCCTGCATTAGCACCAACAGCTTTCCAGGCCGGTTTGGAATTTCCACTTGCTTTCTACTGAATGACGTTGTTACCCTATTTTCAAGTGATAGCAGGGACGCCAGGACAGCCCTGGGGTCCGGCACAGGGCTGCCTCCGCCTGCAGAAACAACCTGCTCCGTTTGTGCAAGCAGCTGAAACGGCTCGTTCTGGAGCCATGAGAGGGATTCCTACAGAGCCGGGCCCTTTGTGATTCACAGTCAACAGACCCTCGAGCAGAGCAGGGCAGGGGGCAATCCTCTCTGCTTTGTCTAGAAACAAAAGGGGGCATAAGGCACGTCTGCACTTTGCATTGCAGTTCTGTGGCAGGCCCCTAACTGCCTCCAGTAGCACACAGCTTGTGAGATGGGCACCAGTTACACCTGAGGACGCAGCAAAACAACAGCGGGCTGCAGTACCGCCGTGTCTGGCCTGGTCCTCACAACCTGCCAGGACTGCTTTGCTCCCGTATCACGGCCGTAAGCAAGCAGCCCGCTGCCGTTGAAGGCAGATGATCTTGCTCATGGCCCAAATGAAAGATGATTTGGCACCGCATTTGTTATAATGGACTTGTCTATGGAAGGTGGCAAAGTGTCCACGCGAGCTGCAATACTGGGGATGAGTGGGTAAGTTGCAGAGGGACACAGAGGGAAGGATACATGGTTCCCGTAGAATGGCCCATGGAAAGGACCATGCAAAGTTCTCCATATTCTGCACTGCTGCACTCTTATCTTCTCTTCTGGTGGCTCCCTACTAGCTCAAGGTAGAACAGAGAAAGCAAATGCTTTTCTGAAGGTCCACCAGTAAAACCAGCCAGACTATTCCTTCCTGTAAGTTTTGTGTTTCCTCAGGCGCTAGGTCTGGCTCCCTGCCTGTGCTCCATGGCTGCGAGGAACAGGCGGGTGCTCATGGAGGTCACGGCCATATCTGAGTGTCAATTGTGCTGCACCGAGCCCGCCAGCAGCCGCAATGCCAGAGGCGCAGGGCAGCGCTGCAGGCATCGCGGAGTCTGCCTGGGAACCGCAGCGGGAGCAGGACTGCTCCTGAAACACGCAGCAGCAGTAAGCAAGCATATCATTAGAGTCTTACCGAGCGGGAGTGTCTTCATTTTTAGGCACTTCATATTTGCACACTTCACTGTGCAACCTTAGTATCTCTTAGACTATTTCTAACCACACCAAGCAGCGCAAGGGTGAATCAAGGATCTATGGAGCAGCCTAAAGCTCCATGGCGGCACCGGGGCAAGTGATGAGAACCAGCAGCCATCGTAAGTCAGGAAAAGCATGAATCTGCTCGGAAAGATGGAAAAATTAATTATTAATAGCTTTGTTTGATTACAAGTCTTTAATGTATATTTCAAAATACCAGCTGAGAAGTTTCTGCTGTATGGAAAGTCGGAGGAATAAATAACGAGCTAACCACTCACCACCGCGTGCTCCTTGCCGGAGTCAGACACCAGCAACGTCTCCATCACGCCCACCTTTGATCTCGCTGCATTAGTGTCAAATATGTGGGACGGGAACACCCCGTCCTGCCCCAGCTTCCCCATCCCCTGCTCACCGTGTTCATCTAAAGGCGTTTTTAAAGGATTGGGTTTTAATGAGTGCAGGGCTCTGAGCAGAAACGCTCGTATTTCTTCCTCCCGCATGATGCACTTGAGCTCCGTGCATTGATTTCCCAGATGCTGATCCATGCTCGGATAGGGAGCCCGTGCGCCACGCGCACCCGGACACCCTTTTCGGCCCCAAACCGGCGCCAGCGCCGCCGTTTTGGGGCCGAAAAGGGTGTCCGGGTGCGCGCAGCGCATTGCTGCAAAGCCAGACCTCCTCCTTTAAACGTGACTCGCTCTTTACCCCCTCACAATCCTGCTTCAGAGCTGATTTAGCATTTTTATTGGAATGTGAAAGCTCTTAAAAGAAGGGGAAAAAAAAAATCTAATCAGGCAGAAGAGATAGAAAACTTGCTGAATTTTTTTCCTCCCCCCCTTTGCACCCCTTCAATCCTATCAAAAGCACATCTTCCATTCATTGCTTCCCCGTGTCATTATGACAAGCGGCTACAAATCAATAGCAGAAGGAACGGCAGGCCCGGCCCGCGCTCGCCGAGTGATAAAGATTCACTCTCAACCCCGATTTGCTAATAGCACATAATAGCAGCCATTGGCGCCCCGCATTAAATCATACATTTCACTCCGCGTTTATTATGGGATTTTTAAAACTCCTCACCAAATTGGATTTTCTCGACGGTCTCTAATTTCCACATTTATCATTTAAAATTAAACTCCTCTGTGGGGAGGGAAGAGGGGGTTGGGAAAAGGGGAAGGATGAGCGAAGCCATCCAGTTCTGTATTTTCCTCTTTTCTTTTTTTTTTATGAAAACCCATAAATAATCCCAGGTATCACTGCCATCAGCCCTGAAGTTTTATATGTATAAAATACCAGGAGTTGGGAAAGAATAGCTTTGGGACTCTGCTTACCTACACGCAGCTCTGGAAAAGAGGAGGAAATTAAAGGGAAAGCAATAAGAAAACAGATTTTAAATCAGAAATTCAATAAACAATTAGTCAGCAAAGTAAGCCAGTATGAAAAGCATTATGGAAAATTACCATGGATTTCTGGGCTGAAAGACCTAAGTAGCAGGGTAAGACGGATAAAAAGGATTTTTTTTTCCTTAAACAAATAAAACCTTATTCTCTCTTCCAGTTCACAGAAAATTAATTTGACAAATAAAGTGAAAACTTTACAATAAACTTATCTATTAAAGAAGATTTTGCTTAGAACTAATTCCCTTATGAGCAGAACGCACAAAGACAGGTTATTTCTGTGGAACCATTGTTCTTTGAAAGGCATTGTTTCCTCTGGCAGCCCCTGCACGGACGCGAGGCCCTGGCCGGAGCGCTGCCCCACGGTGCCCGCGGGGCACAGGGTGCACACGTACACAGGCACACGTACACAGGCACACGTACACAGGCACACGTACACAGGCACACGTACACAGGCACACGTGCACAGGCACACGTGCACAGCGGTGCCCAGGCGCCCGGCACGGGGCGCGCGGCTCGGGAAGGGCCGGGCGCTGCACGGGGCCGGCTGCGAGCACAGCCTGGCGCTGTCTGCACGGAGCTGCGCGGTGGGCACCAGGGGGGCTTCCTGCTGGGGACGCAGAAGGGAGGGCGAGAAGAAGGGAGGACGAGGAGGAAGGGAGGACGAGGAGGAAGGACAAGAAGGAAGGGAGGACGAGGAGGAAGGACATGCCCGTGTTCAGTGTGCACCGCATTGTCCTGCTCAGCCCCCAGCCGGGAGCTGTGGCCGCCTCCGCCCGCAGCGCCCAGAGCCCAGGCTCTGTGAGGGATTCCACGTTACCAGTGAATTTGAGTCTAACGTGAAGACACAGACCAGTGACTTCTGAAAGAGGTGATGCGGTAACTGCACGGTGCATTAGCCTTGCTCTGCTTGTGATGTGCATGTGAGCTCCCAGCCCTCTTGCTCGCAATCACCTCAACTGTGCAATCACCCAATTAGTGCAATCACCTCGGCTCACGAGCTGCTAAGCACGCTGGCCTGGGCTCCGCTTAGAAGGACTTGGGCACTTCTGTTCTGGTAAATTTGGGTTTCACTAAGAGTTCTAGAGACAAAATCCATCTTGAGGCACCACCAGTTCAGCACTATCATGCTCCACAGTTTGAACAGCTTTGATGGTTAAGGAATCATCTTTGGGTTAGCACATATTGACACTAAATGGGAGATTCCATTCCTGTGTTCTAAGCAGCAAGCCTTGGGTGTTCATCCATGAAAGCACTAAGCAGAAACACCTCTGCCTGTGCAATCAAAAGCATGGCCCTGCTCATCTTTCACGCTGAAGGTTTGCTGGTTAAGTAGGTCTAACCTGGCCCGGCTTTGCACATACTGCTGCAGTTCCTCTTGGAGGAAGCTCTGGCCACCAAGACCTTTTCTCTGCAGGAATTACTGTCTCTGTGACACTTCCCAAACCGCAGCCTGTGCAACACGTTGCCTTAAACTCCTCTGTTCAGACACTTCATATTTAAGAATGATGAGTACTGACAAGAACAAACAAACAAATGAAAAGGAAGCGGCCTTGGGATGCTGCCACCCTTTGGGTGCACTGAAACCCCGCATTATGCAGCCAGCCGCAGCCAGCAGCGGGCAGCGGGGATGCCGGCCATGCTCAGCGCTCCCGAGGAGCACGGAGAACCGGGGCTGTGCAGGGACGTCCTGGCCTCGCTCCTGCCGCCGCCGCCACTGCACTTCATCAAACACACTGAATAACCACGGGGCTGCTCTTATAGCCGAGGTCAAAGGAGCACCTGGGACATCAAACAGTCAACTTCCAGCCATTACTCCGACGAACACTGAGTGACCTGGAGAAAGGATACGGCTGCCACGGAGTGGACACCAGGACACGGGCTGCTCAGGTAGGGTGAAAGCTCCCAAATTTGCTTTCATACTTATTTTAGCACAGTAAGAGACTAGCCAAACAAAGAAAGCAGGACTTGGCAGCAGGCTCTGGTGCTAACTGGTTCAGCCCCCAGCAGGGAGATCAGCGCGAGGAAACGGGGCAGCTCGCTCTGCTGCACTGTCCCTTGGGGACAACGGCAAAGAGCAGAATCGTGCGATGCCTCTTTTCCTCCAGCATTGGAGGGAAGGCTTTAAAAGTTCCCGCATTTGAAGAGACAAACGCTGACGCAGCTCCAGCAGCAGACACGTGCCCTCGCAGCCTGGATACATCAGCAGGTGATGGGATCTGCAGCAGGCCAAGGAACAGCCACTGCAACCGCGGATTGCTGTCAGTCAGCGACACCGAGTCTCCCTTTCATGCAGAGATATTCACTCACTTCTAATTTATTTCTGGGAATGATCTCAAGCGTTGAGGTGTAGTATATAAATAATCAACACCCAAGAGTCTGAGAGGACCGTGAGATCCTGCACCCTGTTCCGCACAGCCAGACGAGCTGAGACACTCAAGTTAACGCACCTTGGCTCTAGCTAAGCCACGAATTAGACACAGGGCATTTGCAGCAACATGTCCTCAGCGTTATAATTTGTTTCTTTCATTCTGTCAGTGCTCAAACTTGTTGACCTTCCAATCATACTTGCCCTTTCTATCCTCGTCTCTGCTTGCTGGGAGGATAGCAGTTTTATTACAGGGCAATTGGGAGTGTTCTCAGTATAGTCATTTGTCCAAGGCAGTTACTGCATTACTGTTAGTGATCAAACGGCAGCAGCGAGCCGGGACCGGGGTTAAGTGGCATTCCCACTTTTGGAATGCTGAAGGCCAAACCGAGGCACATTAATGGCGCTGTGAAGAGAAACCCTGCAAATTGGAGGCAGCTCCGCAAGGCGACTGCCTGCGGGCTGCACCGGGGGAGCCTCCGCGTTCAACGCGCACAGAGAGGCGAGCAGGAGAACGCCACCGACACCCGCGCCTTTGAGAACGACGAGCAGGCGAGCAAGGCGAGGAACAGGGCTCAAACGCTGCGATGCAGAAACCTAACCGACGCGCTGCCCTCCTCCTGCTCTAAGGGAGGAACGTTGCAGCAGGACGGGCCCTCACGGCTGCTGCAGCTCGGGCAACACTTCAGCACCTCGGATCAAAGCTGAAAGCATCACCAAAGAGCTTCCCAAAGACAGGCCCGTTTCCCAAACATCCATTCAAATCGGCCAGCCAGATTTTGACCAGCACAAGCTCAGATCATAGGCAGAAGAGCGATTTGTGGGAGTTGTAGGAACACGAACCAGCAGTGAGGACTGCCTGCAGTTCCACACCAAGCATGGCAAGCAGAGGAGCACGGACGTGGCACAGAGCTGCGCCGGGTGAGCACCCACGGCATGGGGAGCCCACGTGGAGCTGCACCGGGGCAGCACCCACGGTGCAGGGAGCTGACATGGAGCTGCATCGAGGTGCTGGGTGAGCACCCATGGGCATGGGCAGCCAGCTCAGCCCTCCGGCCACGCACGGGAGCTGGTCCCGCTGCGCCGCCCGCGTGGGCGCAAACCCAGACCTCCACCTTTAGAGTTCTTAAGCATTAAATCACGGATGCAGAGGCACAATTATATCAAGTTATTCTGCCAACATGAATCCCAGAGATATATATCCAAACCAGCAAAGCTGATTAGTAGTGTGGGAGCTCCCTGCATGCTCCTTCAAAACACAATTAAAAAGAGTTTTATTCACAGTAACACAGGGGTTGCAGGGTCAGGAGAGTTTCCATTTCAAAAGGCAGCAGGATACAAACTAGCAGGAGTGGGAAAAGTAAATTACCCAGATTTTGTGTTAGAAATATCATGGGTATTTAAGCAGTTGGGCTTCGATTTCTTACCAAAATTTTATCCTTCTTGCTCTGAAGAAAGCAAGAGGGAGCGAGGCAGGGCCGTGCTGAACCCTCCCTCGGTGCCATGTCCCAGCTGCTGCAGCGCCGGCTCTGCCAATTCGAGGGAATTTGGGGTTCCTGCCCTGGCTCCCAGGGAACACATTATTCCTTGCAGCTTTTTGCATTTTGAAACTTATCACGATTAAAACAGAAACAAGCAGGTAGAAAAATAAAAAGCATAGAGCAAGCCCCAGCTAAGAGGTTGTCTTGTCCCCATGACTTTAAAGAATCAATGATGTATTTTCCTAAGCTCTCCCCAAAAATACTGTCCTGTGCTTGGCGGCCGGCAACTGGCCACCTCACTGCTGTGCAGTCAGCTCCCTCCGCGCAGGCTTCGAGGGAAAAAAGGGCTTTTACCAGACTACATATTTATAACTGAAGCAATAAGCAGCATTCCTGGGAAAGCGGTTCTGCAGAGACAGCAAAGCCTCTGCAAGCTCCCTTGGCCAGAGCGGAGGGGGAAGAGCGGACAGGCGGCCAAGCGCAGGTCAGAAACCCATGGGAAACCTGGTTGGCCCAGCCTGGAGCTGCCGTCAGCTACTGATTCTGGGTCTGGTGTCACCAGCCCCGATGCAGATTCCCACGAGCTCCTGGCTTTCCTGGGCACCACCAAACTGCATCCACCTGCGCGGAGGGACGAGAAGGGAGGGATCTTTCCTCAATTCCAGTCAGATCAGCAAAAACCTGTCCTGCAGTGGGAGCAGGGCAAGGCTTTTGTCCATAATTTCTCTAAATATGTCTATAGGAAGAAAATAATCCCTTTCTGAACAGCCCCGTTTCAGAAAGCTGAAATTCTGCCTGAATTCATTTGTCATTATGGCAGCCCGGAGAAATGCTGTTATAAAAAAACAACCAATTTCATTTCCAGGGAGCAGCAGGCCCTCATTTGGTGAGGAAAAAGACAAATGGAGGCAGCTGCTGCACGCGCCGCCCCGCATGCCCGGCCTGCCCAGGCTGCGGCAGACGCTGCAGCCGCCCGGGACGAGGGGCCGTGTCCAGCCCCGGCCACCACGGTCCCACTGCGGAGCAGCCTTGGCCGCTGCTCCGGCTGCAATTCCGGCTGCCCCTTCCCAAACCCCGCTCCTGCCGCCAGCCCCCCATCGCGCTCCGCTAATAATTTCCGATTAATGCAGTCAATTAGGAGCCTTCCCCCAGCCCCTCGTCGCCGACTGGGCCACAACGGGGAGGAAGCAGCGGCTAACCAGTGAGGGAGAGAAATGGGGGTAAAATAGCAATAAAAAGTAATTACATAAAAATGCTAAACATATTACATCTGTTAGCTTGCCGAGCCCAGTGGGCTCGACGATTCCAGGTCTCTGCCATTGTTCGCGCTCAAGCAGACAAGAATGAGAAAAACAGGGAAAGGATCTTTCAATAAGATTATTAAATCAGCGCATGAAAAATAAGTCGTCATTACATTGCAGAAAGGGAGCGAGGAACTCGCGGAAATTTCCCTCTGCAGCCCAGCCTTTGTGCTCGGCAAGGTGCTGCGCTCCCGCTTACCCGCGTCGCCCTGGCAACCGCTCCTGTAAAATAAAGATTATTAAAGCGCATATGATTATTTGGCCGCACGGTGAATGAGGCAGCCGCTTCTGAAATTCCTTATCAGAGAAATTCAATTTTAGGCCAAATTGTGTTTTCACTGCCTCTCAGCTGCTCCCTCCCCCCACGATACCAATAAAACCATCATCTCCCCAGCCGTACACGGTGTTTTGTCACTAACTCTCGCCCGCCCTTCCCCTCCTGCTCCAGGTTCTATCCGGATGCTGGAAGCCAGGACTCTTCCCCATTTTGTGCAGGGTTTGCTCCCCACGCGCTGCTGTTTGCCGGTCTCGTCGCCTGCCCTGCACACGGGGCTCACGTCGCTGCGCGGCGGCCGGGCCCACGCAGCTCCGCGGTGGCGACGGCCCCGCTCACGGCATCCGTGCGCAGGGTGCGGGGCTCCCGGTGCGGCTGCCAGGGCCACCCGGCAGCGCTGAGCACGGCCCTGTGCCGACACCAGCCCCATGCAGCGGTGACCGACACCGGTGCAGCAGTGACCACGCGGCTGCGTCAGGCCTGTGCAGCCCCAGCGCCCTGGAGCCCCCCGCACCAGGGGTGCAGCAGGAGTCCCCTGGGCACTGCTGCCACTCACAGGTGTGGGGCAGAGTGCGCTGTGCCCGCAGCCCTGAGCGCACCACGGGGCCCTGCGCGCACCACGGGGCTGGTGCTGCCGTGGGGCCCTGCGCTGGCCGCGGCCGCGCTGCCTTGCGCGGGTCGGGCGCGGGGCGGCACAGCAGGGGGCGCTGGAGCCCCGCGGCGTGCTGCAGCGCGCAGGGCTGCGCGGTGCAGAGCGGTGCAGCGCAGCATGACCCTGGTGCAGAGACATGCAACAGGGTGCAATACAGCATGGCGCGGTGCAGAGAGGTGCAGCGCAGCATGACCCTGGTGCAGAGACATGCAGCACGGTGCAGCACAGCATGGCGCGGTGCAGAGAGGTGCAGCACGCAGGGCCACGCGGTGCAGAGGTGCAGCACGGTGCAGCACAGCATGGTGCCGTGCAGAGAGGTGCAGCGCACAGGGTGGCACCATGCAGAGAGGTGCAGCATGGTGCAGAGGTGCAGCACAGTGCAGCACAGCACTGCGCAGTGCAGCACATCCCCATTCCCCGCAGTCCCAGCGCCAAGTCTTTCCATGCACAAGATGTTAATTCCACACGTGTATCAGGGTGGGAGACAGGGGACCCGCTGCGGCACTGCAAGACATGGAGCAGGGCCTGGGGCTCTGAGCAGTCGCCCACAGCGCCGTGAGAACACGGCTCGGGCCGGGCAGCTAACTGGGTGTTTCCACCTGCCCCTGCTCTCGGAGCAGAGACACCCGCCCGGAGGGAGGCCTTGGTGTGCAGGGACCCGCTGCAGGCCCCGCACCCCAGCTCCCCATGCAGAGCGGCTCTGCTCCTGCACGTAGCAAGGGAGACGCTCAGCTGCAGGAAGGAAGTGAAAGCGATCCTTTAGTATTAAACATGCAATTGTTCCTGTTTTTCTCCATTTTGAATAAGCACAAGCCCAAGCAAGCAGCAGCCTTTATGCCACACACATGGCATCGGGAAGATGGACAGAGTTTCTGGAGGCAACCAGGGGAGGTGAACACGATGCTCAGACTAACATGGTGCCCCTTGTTTTAAGGATGAACCAGCAAGGACGCGCAATCACCCAGACCAAACCTCCTGCTCGAGCCGTGACCTACTGAAGCTCCCCCATTTCTTCGCCTCTCCCTGCCTGGAGATTCTTTCTACCCCATGGATGACCACAGGGATCACCACCTCCGAGGCCCATCTGCTCCATGGACAAGGCGCTTCCCCTGCTCAGCACCGCGTGCCCCAAACCGACCTGCAGATCTGCCAGCGCAGCGTAATGGGAGCAGGAGAGCGAGGAGCAGCAACCTGCAGCAGCGCCGGCTCGGTGCACGAAGGCCATATGTTTACCCTGGGCGCACTGCAGCCGCACGCAGCGCCGCAGCCGCACGCAGCACTGCAGCCGCACGCAGCGCCGCAGCCACACGCAGCGCCGCAGCCACACGCAGCGCCGCATGCGGCCGGGCCGCACTGCATCCACTTTGCTGCAGGCTGCCGCGCTACCAGCGACAGAAACAGCTCCTTGTCGAGCAAGGAACCCCCGGGAAACAAAGAAAATAAATCTTTAGTTACCTGCATTCCTCAAGCGAGACACGTTCAGCACAGTTCAACATCTAGAGTGGGCAGGGCTCTGATGAGCATGACCATTCCTGTTGTTAGATCACCGGTCGTGGGCCTCCTGCAGCAAAGCCCACCAGTGCTCCCGGGAGCTGGGGAAGCCTCCTGCAGCCTGGGGAAACCTGGCCATGGGAACGGGAGACTCTGCGAGGGACGAGAGCCAACGGGCAAAACGGACTGCAGGTTGTCCAGGTACGAGAGCCAACGGGCAAAACGGACTGCAGGTTGTCCAGGTACCTGCGGCTCTGGTGGCTGCATCTTTAGAAGGACACTGGACAATGGAGAAGAGCCCAGAGCCAGAGAAGAGTCATAAAAACTGAGAGCCAGAATAAATGCCTCCGAACGAGAGACTTAAGGAGCTCAATCTGTTTAGTTTATTAAAAAGATCAAGAGATGGCTTGATTACGATGTATAAGTACCTTCAAAGGGAGAAAATACCAGGTCCTAAAGGGCTCTTTAATCTATCTGAGAAAGGCATAACAAGAACCAATTGCTGGAAGCTGAAGCCAGACCAGCTTAAATTAGAAATAAGGCAGAGTTTTATAGAGAAAACGATTAGACATTAAAAAAAAAAAAATCAAAGAAGGGAGGATTCTTCATCTTTTAATATCTCCAAATCAAGACAGGATGCCTTTCAGGAAAGTTAGCTTTATTTTAAAAGCAGAGTGAATCCAAGGGTAACTAGTGATATTTAACGGCTTGTCATAAGGAAAGCTCTGACGTTACCTTGATTTGAAGGCTTGGAAGTTTGGCAGCAGAGCGCCCTGGCATCAGGTCCCTGCCGTTTCCATTGTGAACGAAGAACTGCCCACATGTGGCTCTGTAATTGAGCTGAGAGAAACACAGAGTGCACAGAGTGCCAGCGAGGAACCTGACGAGTCCAACAGCTGGCACCGCTTCCCTTGCCAGGACACGCCAGCTCCCGAGGACTCTTCCTGCTGACCACCCAAATCTCTCACACCAAGCGGCTGAAGCCCAGGACCACACGTACGAAGCCGTATTTTCCACCTCGTATGAGCAACATACCTTGCATGCAGAAACGGAGCACAAATGTCTATCAGTTCCCACACCCTTGCGCTTCCTCCCATGCCCCTTTGCCCAAGGATGCTTTTGAGGGGCCTCGTGCATTGCTACCAACATCTGAGATGGTGCTCAGCCCCTCTTGGGGGTGATCAAGCAGCTGCTCTCCTCAAGAATCACTTCTGTAACATCAGATCCTAGGATCAGGGACACAGTTCAGCAGCGACTTGGCCCTCCTTTCTCCCAGGCTCATGCAGAACTGGGCACCAGCTCCTGAGACGCTCAGCCTGCTGTCCAGGACAGCAAGACACCAACTGTCATGAGGAGGACAGAGGCACCTGTGAACGGAGCTGCTGTGCGAAGGGGGAGCACCACCGGCCTGGACACCCCACAACCCGCAGGCAGATGAGAAATGGTTTGTTAGCAGCATTGATTGCATGTGGTATAGGAACCAGCAAAGCAGCAAAAACAGGGCTGTGGAAAAGCTTTGTGATTAAATCATACACCAGTGTATGATCTACTACGTTGGAATCCACAGCATCCCAATATAGGAACAGTACATGATGGAACAGATACCTAAAGGCCTCCACCTCACAAATGTTGTTGCTTAAGTAAATGAGTTCAATCCACAGACCTAACCCAGTAATTGTGTAAAGCACTAGTAATATAATACAGATGATCTGACAACATTTTCACAGAGCTAAAACAGGATCATTCCTGTGCAACGACTACAGTATGGAAAGTTTCCAGAAGCTGAACAGTTTCTACGTTAATGGGATTTGTGATGTATGTCCAGACTGCCTGTTTCTTCCGGGGAACGGTTCTTACAGGCCTCGTGGCTGGTACCGCGTGTTGTCCCGCGTATCGTCCCTTCCAGCTGGCACCGCTCAGAGCCCAGCGCAGTTCTGAGCACCACGAAGCATCTGGGCTTCCAGGGAGCTACAGCCCCACACCCATCACCCATAGCTGCTTCCCGCCCTGCAGTGACGTAGAAGGGAGGACATCCGAGGGTGCCCTTGCAGTCAGATGACAGGCAGGTATCCAGAGACAGGAGCCCAGGGAATCACAAGTCTCCAGCAGACGGCTACAGCTGCTGGTATCTTTGTGAAGGGACTGAGAGGAGAGGCCCAGACGGGCGCACTGCCCTGAAAGCAGATGCTTGACAGGCAAGACTTGCAGCAACGTGGAAACATCTCCTGAAGGTCAAGAGCGACAAATCAATCTTTGCTTTCACAGCCATGATAATTGGCAGGATCATCTTGCTGAACATGAACCTGCAAATGCTTTCTTCATCAGCATTCATTCATTTCTTTACATCCGCTTTTCTAAGTGTGGGCTGGGGGTTCATTTCCCTTCATTCCCCTTTGATACCTCCCCTTGGAGCTGTCATCCCGGTGCTGCAGAGGGCCGTATCCTCCCCGTTCCTGCACCAGCTGAGCGCATCTCTTCAAAAAGGGACCAGTCAGCAGAGACCAGCAGAAACAAATGGAGCTGAGAGCGCCCAAGGAAGGAAACGGGCCCCGCACATCCTCTGTGGTGGTGGGCACGAGCGAGATGCGTCCACACCTCTCATAGCTGCGAGCAAGGGCTATCAGTGACTAACGGAGAAGACAAGTTAAGTAGTCGCCTGTGGTTTTTGTGCCTTCAAGCACAATGTCCCGCAGCCCCGATCTGGATGCAGAAGAGGACAAAGATCCACAAGCACAACTTCCACAGAAAGCAATACAAGGCACTTGTGCCCAAATGAAAGAGAGAGACCTCAGACCTCCTTGCAGCCCAGCCAAGGAGCAGGCAGGAACATTCCTGCCTTTTGGACTAGATGACCTCTAGGGTCCCTTCCAGCCTTACACATGCTGTGATTCCAAAGAATTTCACCTGGTTGCAGAGACTTTAAAAGGGCCATATCTCATCCACCATAGACCAAAGCCAAGATGATGATCTTCTGTAAAAGCCAATGCCAGAATAGCCAGACAGGTACAGTCTGCCACCCTGAGGGCAGTCCATGGAGATCGTTTAAAGATCCAAGTTAACGAGCAGAAGAAATCTTAAAGAGGAGGGGTGGCAGGTAAGAGAAGCCAAGTTATCTATACTTCTTGATGGAAAGAAAGAGAGTTTATCAGATACTTCTGTGTAACATCATTAGTCACAGGATCTTTGGCAGAAGCCTAAACTGTCATCTCAACTGTATGTTGAATTGCATCAGGTAAGCCAACAAGAATTCAAAATCCTTCCCCCAAAGCCATTACACTGCGTCTGTTCTCAGTGTCACAAGTGGATGACACGTTGGAGACTACCAGAAACTCTTAACTAGGCTTACAGCCTCTTTTCATTAGTTTAGGTACATTTGAAGTATTGCATGGTGCAAGAAACTGAATACTTCTTCCAATTCCAGTCTTGAAAATGTGAGAGAAAAGTCCATGGGTGTCGAAACTGGAGAAGCTGCTGTACCCTGCAAGCACTCATCCTTCGGGATGGCCAAACGAGAAAATAAACTCTGCCACGGATAAAAGTGGAGGCAACACCAAGATAATGCACAATCTGACAAGAGCAGCAAGAATGATTTCACTGAGGTCTGTCTGAAGCTTTCTGTTGAGGGGCACTTACTGGTTCAGTCTTATCTCTCTGTGGTAGGTAAATTGCTTCCTTGAAGGATCTGTGGGAGCCATTTCCAGGAAAGGAAAAAGCAGAGATTCATGCATGGGAGTATGAGTGCAGGGAGCTACAGAAATGCCTCTGTAGCCACATTCTCCAATAAGAATCTAACTAAAACCTGCTATCCCGACAGCAGTATGGACCAAGAGCCTATGACAGGGCCAGTTACAGAGAAAGAGGGTCAGTAAAGACTCAAGGGTTCCTTTGTGCTGAGGACAATGTAAGATATGGAGCAGAGCCAGAGAAACACTTGGCGCTAGGTGCCAAACCATCAGTTTGCATCAGCCCTGGCAGCAAGCGGCTCCTGAGAGCAAGTCAGTGAAGGTGAAAGGGAATGGGAGCGCGTCCAAGCCTGCCGCTTAGCCTTAGCACCAGAGCACCAGAGCCAGGCATGTCTGAAGCAGAGCCAGCAACCAGGCTCGGCCTCGAGCTTCGAAGGGAACCTGGTGTCCCGGAGACCTCCGTGCCAGAAACTGTGAGTTAGGAAGTAGAATAAACCCAAGATCTGTCCCCGATTTCTCTGGAGACTGGTTCTAGTGACACTCACTGGGCACAGCAGCAGATGAGCAGAGTGCTGCCCTATGAAGTCTTATTGGGGTTCAAATGTCAATGGAGATGCAAACACCACAACTTAGTGGCTCATTTAGTGGCTGTGCATTCGAATCCCCATGTCAAGACAAAACCTCTGCATCAATGAAATTAAGGGAAAATTCTGACTTGGATTGTGATAGTGCCATGGTTTTTACTATGGACATGATTTTTTTTTTTTTTAAAGTTACTTGACAATATCCTTTCCAAGTCAGAACTGTTCAACATCATCTAATTCAATTTCAGTTGACTCAGTCAATGGATTTTTTATGATTTCCTTCATATCATGAAGGGTCTAATAAAACTTGCTAATGGAGAATATTACCTGATATCCAGGATATATTTTCTTTCTTGTATTATGATCTCAAAGCCTTTATTTGCGCTCCTCAGGCCCTGTCCTAAGCAGTTCTTCTCCATGGGTTCTGATTATGCTCTTCAAGTGTTTGTGGACAAGTGCAACATTCTCCATTTATTTTGCCAAGTTAAACATATGTAATTCTTCCCCTATTTCTTCATAAATCATTACTTCAGTCCTTAAATGCATCTTTACTAAGAAAAGTTACTTGCGGAATGGCTTTGCAGGGACTCGTGTGTACAAATCTCACGGCAACTGTGCCATTTTTCCCAGCTGCCGCTGCTTTGTGCTGCTCTCCATGACCGTGTGGGTCTGTGCGCTCAGGAGCGAGACGGGGCAACCCGACGTTCACAGTGTCGAGCTCACATTCTTCGGAGAAAAGAGACAGAAGCAGACTGATTTCTTATAGATATTTCACGATCCTTTGAGATCTCAGTAGCTTATTATCCTTTAAATTAATGGTCAATGTTTTGCAAAAAACTATAGTTAATGTCTTTAACATGCAAGATACATATTATAGCTAGAGCTCTTTTTCTATTTATAGCCATCTTTTCCGGTATTCCGTTATCTATCCCACATTTTGAAAGGTCTTCATTACTTCTGAGCAGTCCATCTGCTGTTTTCTCCTCTTTGCAAATGCCCATTTATAAAGTCAGTGCAGCAGCTCATCCATTTGAGATTACTGGCTGGCTCGCAGTAATTTCTTTTTCTTCCCAATATACACTAAGCCATGGTTTTTTTTCCTGCAGAATTTACACATTTTTTTTCTAATTACAGTTCCTCTCTCCTACATAAATAATCCTGAATATTCTTTTTCCCCATTTCCTTTCATCATTTCAAATAAAGGTCCCTTTGTACTATCAAATCTTTGAGCTGCAATCATTTGTTCCTTGTACCTTCCCTTATCAGATGGGCTAATCTGTTGTAATGTGCTTATGGTATATTTAGATCCTGTCCATGTCTCCTCTGTTAGTGTTTTTTCTCGCACCTATTTTCCTAGGTGCTTAATTCCTCCAAACGCAGCAGAACTGAGCCCTGTGTGTTGCCCAGCAGCGCTCCGGCCGTGGCTCCTGGCAGCCTCGCTGCTCGGAGCGGCCGCAGCCGCTTCTCCTCCGTCGGTTCCGCGCTGCTCGCAAAGCTGCGGAGCTGCCGGGGAGTCGTCTCTTCCCTCCTCACTCACCCTTCCCAAATATTCCAAATACAGCAGTGCTGATGTTTGACTTCCATTTTCCTTCCAGCCGTTGCACCAAAGATCCTACTGATATGGATTAGGAAGAGAATGAAAGCAAACAGAAAATTCCCTTTGATTTCCAAGGGTGAATACCAATGCTTAACCCTACGCCTGCACAGCACTATGTTCCGTGTGACTGATGGTGACTGAATAAAAGTCACTGCACCGCACTACGTTC
>JAUBOD010000894.1:2382617-2392991 GCA_032353885.1 Nothura maculosa | reverse complement strand
AACCCATGGGGAGCTGCAGTGCGGGAGGAAAGTGGGACGAGTTCACTGGAGAGAGCAACGGAAATGCACGTCCTTCCATGGAACCGCCGTGTGACAGCAGAACAAGAATGCCTGGAACCCCGGCATAAATGGGAAACAAAATAGAAACACAAACTTTGCTGTAATGAAATGTAATATCCTCTTCTAACTTTGTAATCGACGCAGCTTTATAAACTATGCAGGCGCGTGCACAGCAATGCCCACTAATCCCGCTGGCCCCGGGCATGGCGGAAGCCTAGGAAACATCAGAGCCCTTCCTGCTAGGGGAGGATTTTACAAAATATACACTCACTTTAATGAGCTCAATGTACCCCCATCACCATGGCGTGACGCACAGGAAAGCAGCTCAAAGACATCCCCATGTCTGGGGTTTAGCCAAACAAGATGTTACGGAGGGAATGGTGCTGCAGGTTGGTGCCAGGAGCAGAGCCCGGTTTCTCCTCCTTTATCCAGAATAGGATTCCCCACCTGAAGGGCCAAAGCTGAGGGGATGCTGAGGGGGCCGCGCGGGGATTGGAGCGGCCGCTGCCAGTGCCGGCGTTACAATAAGGTTGGGAACAATGCCGCCCATTCCCAACACAGCTCGGGAATGGTGCCAGCCGCTCCCCATGCAGCTTGGGAACAGTGCTGCCCATCCCTGACATGGCTCGGGAATGATGCTGGCCGTTCCCATGCAACATCAGGGAAGCAGAGCTGGTCCCGTGCGGCTCGGGAACGATGCCGGCCATTCCCCACGCTCATGACGTCCCGGGGCTGCGTCCCCGCTGGGACAGGGGCCTGCGGGCGCTGGAGCAGATGGTCCGTCCCAGCTGCTGGTGGTGACGGGAGCACCCGCAGCCGCGAGGCCACCAGTGCTCGCGGGAGACGGGACCTGCTTGGGACCGGGGCTGCGCTTAGGGCTGCGCCAGGGCCGCTCCGTACGGCCGAGCTTCCGAGGCGGCTACGACCCCGGTGCCAGCGCCGAGGGAAGGGGCTGCTCCGGAGCAACGGGACTGATTGTCACCACCATGGGATGTCCCATTCCCAGGATGGGAAGGAAACAGCCTGGCAAATTAAATGGCTGTGCTTTTCATTTTGAACAAAATCCCCGCAAATTCCATTAGAAAATACTTCATTAGAAAAACCCTCCCAGGTTGCATAGTTGAGGAGATGAGAAATTCCGTGGAGCCGGGAGCGCAGAGGCAGCCCCAGCGCGGCCCCACCAGCAGCTATTCCTGCGCCCGCACAATGTTTTATAGTCTTGTCAATCTTCCCTATAACCTTGCTCTTCTGACACCCTGTAACGCGCTCTGCCATGCAATGCAGCCCAGACAAAGAGTCCATTACGGTAATTTATATGAAAAACATACAGTAAATTACAATCAGACAACATACAACTGGTGGATTGAAAGCACAGGATACTAGTGAGCCCATGCTGCTGTATTCAGGAGCCTGGAGTCAGCCCAGCCCATTCAGCACCTCAGTGCCAGTGCCGGTGACCCCCACATGCCGGAGGGGCCGCCCCCGACAGCGGTGCGGGAGCCCCGAACGCGGGCACAGCGCGCGCTGACACGGAGCGGGCGGCTCCGCAGCCCCCTCCTGTTCCCAACGGGAAGGTTCCTTCCCTGCCGGCGCTGGGGAGCTGTGGGGGCTCCAGCTCCTGACACGTTGCACCAGGCATCGCGTTGCAGCAGGCGCCGCAGGGATGAGCACCAAGTGAGACCTGTGAGCCACCCTGCTGGTCCTGCGAGGAGCCTCGGCCCGGGACGCCCTCCTGCTGCCCACACGCTCCAAGCTTCCCCACAAATTATATTCCACGAATAATATTTTACCATGGGATTGGTTCATTTAGAGGGTACCTAGAGAACTCAAAGGAGGCATGGGGAGAGAGGCGAGGAAGGCTCTCGTTTACCTTCACGCCTCTGGCTCCTACATGCAGCTCCTGCTGCAGGAGAGCAGGACGCAGGGCTGCAGAGAAGGCAGTCCAGGCAGCCCATCCCTGTGTCCAGGTGGCCTGTCCAGAGAAGGAGCGGGCAGGAGCAGAGCAGGAGCAGGAGCAGAGCGGGGGCAGCACCGAGAGCAGCAGCGCGTCCTGCCTGTGCCCACGTCGCCGCCGGAGACATCCACGGTGCCCACGGCCGCTCCCAGGACCTCAGCTGTTGCTCCTTGGTCCTCAGAGCTCATGTGCAGCACCTGGGCAGGGAGCACCCGCTCCGGCAGCACCTGCTCCGGCTCCCGCTCCCGGTGCTGCCTCCTGCCTCCCGCCGCTGCTCCGGGCGGCCGCGGCGCCGCCTGCGCCCGTGTCCCCCGCGCTGGCCGGAGCATCGCAGTGCAGGAGCCCATCCTGTTAGATTAAGACAAATTAAGAATCTAATATATAGGTTTGCTGTCAGGTGCCGAGGGTCAGGGGTCGATATAGTATATAGCGACGAGGCTATAGGTTACCCCGGCCCCAGTATTTTATCATAATAAGGCAAGTGGGGACGAAACACCCGGCAGTAGCCCATAAATCTATTAGCGCTGAACTGTCAATGTCCCGTATACCAGGGTAATTTGTTAATTCAGAGCCGGGGCTCTTTTTTCGCTAGACCTTGTAAACTCCTTTCTGAAACATCAATAAACCATCTGCTTTGACTTGTTAATCAAACGACTTTATTCAGTCCAAAGCAATTTTTTCCTAATAAAAACAGAGTATTTATCTCCATGGCTATAAAAGAGGATTGTTTTCAACTGTTCACTTATAGTTAAGAAGCACATTTAGTTTGGATTGATTTCCAATGCTTCGGTCATATCTTGTCACTTCCCATTTCTTACACACAGCATCTCAGTTTAGCTCCTTAGCGGGGAAAAGAGAGCCTGGCCCGGTGCTGGGAGCAGCGAGAAGGCTGGGAATGCCGCTGGGAAAGCTGGGAATGCTGCTGGGAAGGGCCGCGGTGCCGGCATGCAGGACCCTCCAGCACCATGACCTCCTCCTCCTGCCACGGAGCGTCCTGGCCCTGTGGCTGGAGCAGGTCCCGGGGGATCGGGCTGGAAACTGGCCAGGGCTGTGATCCGGAGTGTGGCGGGAGCCTCCGCATGGAGCTGGGAGCAGGAGCCACGGAGCAGGGCCCGCCCGAGCCCTGCGGCCCCTTGTGCAGGGCACGGAGCCGCGTCGGCCGCAGGGTCAGGTGCCGGGAGAAGCTCTGGGGCTTCCTTCAGCCACCGCAGAAACCCACAGCGATGGAACAGGGATTTGTATCTCCGACAGGAGACGGGCACATGGCAGTGCTGCCGGCGATGGGATGGGCTGGGATGGGGTGGGTGGGTTCCCTCCTGCAGCGCTGTGTGTCCGGGCGCTGCAGCCCTGGTGCGGGAGCCGGGAGGAGAGCGGGTTGTGGTGCACGAGCCCCTGCAGCTGGGCATGTGTGTGTGTGCACGTGTGTGCACCTGCTTGTGCAGCACCTGCGTGTGTGCACACCTGCATGCGTGTGTACGTGCGAGCGCCTGGAGACGTGTGCACGGCGGTATGTGACACCCGCACACCTACCCATAGCTACATGCGCACACGTGCACTCACACACATGCACACACGGGCACGTGTACACAGGTGTGCACACCTGGGCAGCAGCAGCTGCCCCTTCCCCTCGCTGAGAAAAGGCCCCTTTTCGCTGTGACAATTCAACATAATTGAAAGTTTGCTTAGGAAAGAGAGTCTTCTGAACTGAACATGCTTGCAGCGGAATCGATAGGATGTACGTCACGGAGGATGCCTAGGGTATTAAAACATTAATTAAGCAACATCAGCCGGGCGGCAGTGGCGGCTGAGGGGGCGACGCTCCCCGTGGCGCTCGGGGTCCGGGGCCGGCGGTGCCGCTCATCCCGCAGCCTCCGGAGCCAGCGCACGGGCTGCTCCCGCGGCAGGAACAGGGAACCTGCGGCCCTGCGGCCGCCAGCAGCGCCGTCATTAGTCAACACGCTGGTGCCCATCGGGCCCATCGGTGCCGGGGCTTCAGCGTTCATGGCCGCAGCGCCCGCAGGTCTGGTCGCTCCTGTAGGTTCTGCAGGATCTGGTGGGTCCGGTGGCCCCTTCCTGGGCTGTCATTGGGGTCGCAGTGCGGGCTCCTCAGCCAAGGTCTCTGTCATTCAGCAGGGGTGTCCGTCTGTCCATGCGTGTCCGGTTCCAGCCTGGAGCCTCCCCAGCGGCTCCCATCCAGTGCTGGAGCAGCAGCCCAGGCTCTTCGTCCCACAGCTCCGCGGCGGCGCCCGCCCGGATCGGGCCTTTCCGGAGGACCCGGGGGTTTCTCCGCCAGGCTCCAGAGCCCAGGGCTGTCGGATGCAGTTCCAAGGAGGTTGGTTCCTGGCAGCAGCTAAAATGGCGCCTGGCTGGCGTCAGCTAGTGCTAATAATTTAAATTTCATTAAATTTAAATTTCAAGATAAAAATTTCCAGTTGTCCTGGGAAATCTGTCATGTTTCAATAGGAAAAGGGCACTTTTCATTAGGAAGGAAACCTGAGAGCTCTAATTGTGCTTTTTTGCAGATCTGCAGCTTAGCTACCGCACACGCTCCCGGTGCCCGCACTGCCTTGGCTGGAGGGAGCCCACGGGCTGCTCCCGCTGCGTCCCTGCGCAGGCGCTGGCGCCGCTCGCGCTGCGTCGCAGGCAGCCCGGCCGAGCAGCAGCAGCGAGCAGCAGGGCCGGGCGGCAGGACCCAGCAGCGGGGCCGATCACCGCGCGGGCACCATCCAGCGCGGGACCCCCGGTGCTCACTGCCCGACTGCCAGCTCGAGGGCTGCAGGGGCCTCAGGATCCCTTTGCTCCTGCTCCTGCTCCATCCAGGTTCAGATACGTCCTGCAGCCAGGGCGGCTTCTGGTGCCCGACCTGCGTGCTGGGCACGCTCGTGTTCTCCATCCTGCTCCATGACGTGAATTGGCCACTTACCTCCCTTACCTTGGCTGCCACGGGCTCAGCGGAGAGGAGCGAGCTGGAGCTGCGGAGCATTCCCAGGCGGCGGCCGGGCAGCCCCGCGCTGCTCCGTGCGGCACGGCCCGTGCGCTCTGGGCATCCGCGCGCTCCCGGCGCCGCTCCCGGCACCGGGCATCCCGGCGCGTCACCCCCCGCCCAGCGGGAACAGCCGAGACCAGAGCTTGTGCTCGCTTTTTTTCTTTTTCTTTTTTAATGTATCACAATGAGCAGGAAACATACGTGATGAAATATTTCCAAAGGAGTATATTCAATTACCATCTACAGTCAACTCAACTATGACAACAAAGTCTTTTGTGACAAATCTTTTTCTTTTTTAAAGTTTTGCAAGTTCCGTGTGGTTTCGGTTTCTGTTCGGCTCCATGAATTTTGGTACAGTTCGAGAGATCAGCATTGTTACAGTAACAAAAAAAGCTAACAAGACTACATTATAGAAAAACACCAAGAACATCATTTTTGGTTTCACTTGCTCTATTTTTGTACATTGCAAAGGCTGTTCATAACCCTCTTCACCTCATTTACGCTTTCTGTTCTACCCAAACTTGCCCCCCCAAAATAAAAACAAAAACATAGTCCAAGCTTTGTGTTTCACAGTGGGCAGTATCTCAGCGCCAACAAACCAACCGACCGACCAACCCAATTTCTGCTTCTATTTAAAAGTTTTTTTTTTTTTTTTCATAAAGCAAAATATATTTGTGCCAAGGCCGTGGGCTTGGCCGGCCCCGGCGCCTCTGGCTCCGCTTTATTCTCAGGTGTACGAAACTTTGGCCATCTTCACCGCTAAAAAAAGACTCGTATTAAAAATAAAACCGAAACCTGCTCGACACCAAGTCCGGGGGTGTGGGGGGCGGCCGGGCAGCTGGGGCCACCCCTGTGCGAGCGCCGGGCGCAGGGCAGGGCCACCCGCCCCAAGGCCATGGGGGTGTCACCACAAGACTTCGGGGTGACGTCCCCAAGGCCATGGGGGCCACGTCCCCAAGCCATGGGGGCGTCACTGCAAGGCTACAGGGGTGACGTCTCCAAGCCATGGGGGCGTCACCTCAAGGCCATGGGGGTGTCAAGCATCAGCCCACGGAGGCGACTGTCCCCACGGCCGTGGAGGTGCCGTCCCCAGGGCCTTGGGAAAGGCCATTCCTCAGGCCGGGAAGGTGGCCCAAGGGGGCGGCCAGGTCCAGGTCCCTGCAGGCTGCAGTCCCGGGGACTCCTGCTCCGCCGCCGGGGAAGGGCCCGCGCCGACGGATAGAAAAAGTACAAGAAAATGAATTGATAAAACTTTTTAGTGGGTGGGAAGGAGAAGGGGGAAGGAGGAGAGAGAAATTGCACTATGACCAAGCAATATAATTAAAAAAAAAAAAAACAAAACGAACTGCAATAACAAAACTGAAGGATTTCAAAAGAGATCTTGCAGACTTTGACAGATAAAGCTAGTGTTAAATTGTTAACTCGTATCACATAGAGACCAAAAACAAACCCAACAAAAAACTTCTATATGATACAGACAGAGTAACATACAACAGTTAAATGGCAAAAAATATATATATATATTTCATAGAATTACAAACAAGATAAAATAATGGAAAACAAAAACTGTACAACTTTAGAATTTAAAAAATGTTCATCTCAAACACGGGGAGAAATACAAGAATTCTTGTTAAAAGAAACAGTTTGTTAAAACAGCGAACGCTCTGTGTTTTTGTTTTTGACACCTTATGCTACAGCTAGGTACTGGTAGGAATATTAGATGGTTCTCTCTTTAGTATCGTCTACTTAAAAAACAATTAAAAAAGGAATTTGCACTGTGCATTAGCCTAGTTAGAAATATGTACAACAGTTCAGGATCTAGTCTTTCGTCAAACTAAAACCAAAAATTCATAAAAACAAAAGAGTCCCGCTAAAAAACGCACTGGGCCTTGGGCGCCCGGCGCCGCCGCGGCCTCCTGCAGAGTCGACGAGCGGCTGGGGCAGCGCGAGGGAGCCGAGGGCCGCGGGCGCCGCCGGCGCGGCCTTCCCGGACACGAGGAGCGCGAGGCCGGCGGGCGCGAGGGCGGCACCGGGGCGAGCTCGTTCCTGTGACGGGTGGCGACGGGGGCGGCACGGCCAGCGTCTCGGCGGCTCCCGCACCTGCGCGTCGAGCAGCACGGAGTCCTCCTGGCGGCGGCCGGGGCGCTGCCGGCGGGGGCGCGGAGCGGCCCACGGCGCCCCCGGAGCTGCTCCTGGGCCTGCGGTCCGCGGCGCCGCGGCCGGGACGAGGCCCAAGGAGCAACTCGCCCTCTGCGGTAAGAGTTGTCTCTCTGCTTGCACAAGAAGCACAGATAACAACCTGGGTACTTTTTTTATTCTTTTCTTTATTTAAACTTAGACTTGTTTGTTTAAATCAGAAACAAATTCTCAAGTAAAAAGAATCCTTTTTGCTCATTCTGCACCAGTGGTGAAAGGGTATGTCTTTGGATTTTATTTAAAGCATGAATTTTCTTTAGAGAAAAAAAAGTAACAAAAACTTCTTGTCTTTTTTTTTCCTTTTTTTTTTTAAAGAAGGAACAGAGTGCAGCCTAATTACACAAACAGAAACAAATGTTCATAGTTTTGGAACAGAGTCTTTGAAGCATTTACAAAATGAGGAAAGAAGAGGAAAAAAAAGGAAAAACAGAAAATAAGAAAGAGATAAGTGCACAAGGGTAAACAGACATAGGTAAATCGTATGTATACGCCTTAAAAAGTTTCAAACCCCCAACAAAAAATATTCTGCAAGGGATCCTACTGACCCCCCAAAACCCTTTGAACTTCTTTCTTTAGTTTTTATAAAATAATTATGCAACCACCCTCTAAGAAATGAAGGCAGCAACCATAAGTGGAAGATTACAGGACGGGGAAAAATGGGGAGTAAAGGTACAAAGGGGAGAAAAGCTTAGGCGAGTCAATGGATTGCAATCTATCTGGCTAGGAATGAACAAGACAACATCAAATGAGAAGCCGTCAGCTGGACCATACAAAAGCTAAATGTACACAAAAGGGTTTTTTCTTTTAAATCTACCATACTGCTTCAGTTCATTTCCAATGCAACAATCTACTCAACACCAAAAATGGTCATATCTATCATAAATACAGAAAGTCAGTTGTTTTAAAACTTATTTTTTTTAAGCTCCGAGTCCTCAACACTCTTTGTGTTTTTTTTTTCTCTGAAAAGTGGGAGTGCTTAACTTTTCCCCTTGAAATTGGCTTCAGCAGAAAAGCTACCCTTACAATCCCCGAAAAGCTAAAGCAGTTCACATTGTTTTTCTCTTGAATACTTTCTGCCCATTTTAAATTAACAAAAAAAAAAAAAAAAAAATAAATAAAAAAAACTTCTCTGGAACAAAAAACAGAACAAAACAAGAAAATCCCAAAACAAACAAAGGAAATTTTATATATATATATATATATATAAAACAATGATTCTGAAAACAGAACAAAGTGTGAGCGATTGACCTGAGAATAAAAAGACATTACATTTCTTTTTTTTCTTTTAGCAAGCCATTGGTATCTGAATGCTAAGATAGCAAGGAATTTAAACGGTGGCAAGGTGGGCTGCTTTCCCATACAGTGCGTGCCGGCCTCTGCTGTGCTATCGACGCGGGCGCTCCCGGGGGCAATGTACAAGGGGCTCAAGCTGCGGAGACGGGGGGAGGCAGCGCGGGCTCCGTCTCCCACACCAACAGTACCTTCAAAAGGACAAATGTAACAGTTTTTTGTTTTTTTTTAACTTTATTTTATTAAAAGAAAAAAAAAAAAAAGATGTAAAACCCACCGGCATCGTTATATGGGAAAACAACCCACGCTTTTTCTTTTTTTTCTTTTTCCTTTTTTTTTTTTTGGTTAGAAGCTTTGGAATTGCAGTTAGTCTATTTTTTTTTTTTGAAATTGGTTTGTTATTAATTTTTTATTTATTATTATTATTATTATTTAAACGCGTTTCTCACTGTTCATCTTCAAAGCTTACAATCTGAAGGTGTCCGTTCCTACGCTCGCGAGACCACTGTCCTTGGGGCAGCCGGGCTCCGGGGGCCCCTGCGCCGGGCTCGCCGGCCCGTCTGACTTTTGGCTAGCATCCGTGTCAGACTCCTCCGAATAGTCGTCTGTTGGCATCGAGGGCTGAACCCCTGAGGTGCTGCATGAACTTGAGGTAACCGTTGAGGATGAGGAGAGAGGAGGGAAGGGCGGCTGGGCCGGCGCGGCGCGGGCGGCCGCCGGGGGCCAGGGCTTCCGTGGGGCGGCCGGGGGCGGCGGGGGGCTGTCGTTTGAGTGAGCGGCAGACTGCGAGGTAGATGCGGTGCTGGGGTCGGGGGGGCAGGCAGAGTGAGGTAATAGACTGGGGTGCTCTTTGGCGTTTCTTGCTGCTCGGGTGATTGTTCGGTGTTTGTGCGGGGCCGACTCGAGATGCTGACGCAGGGCTTCGTCCCCGCACACCGTGCTCTCGCACGCCGCGCACCGGTACGAGCCGCCGCCCTGGCCGCCGCCGCCGGTGGGCACGTGAAGCACCATCTCCTGCAGGTTCACCGCGGGCTGGCCCAAGAAGCAGAGGGACTTCAGGTGGTGGCTGGCCGCCTCCGGGTCGCCGAAGCCCGCCTGGCACTTGCGGCACACCAGCTTGTACTGCACCTTTGGGACGATGAAGGGGTCGCACAGGGAGTCTGCGCCCTTGCTCTCCGCTTCGGGCTCCTCGGGGGGTTTGGGCAGCAGGGGGGACACCTCGCGGGGCGCGTTCTTCTGCTCCTCTTGCTTGGGGGGTTCTTTGGCAGGGTCTTTGTCTGGGGGGGCGGTCCCCACGGGGGCCGGGGTTTGGCTTCCTTTGGGCGGCGGCGGCGGCGCCTTGGGCTGCGACGGCGGTGGCGGCGGCGGCGGGGCCGGCGGCCGCTGCTGCTGCAAGGCCTCCTGCAGGCTCTGCTGGTATTGCTGGTACTGCTGCAGCAGGGAGCCGGGCGACAGCCCCAGCAGCGCCTGCGACAGCGCGGGGCCGTAGGGGAACAGCCCCTCCATGCCGTACATGGGCTGCAGGTAGCCGCTCTGCAGGGCCCCGGGGATCTGGGGCGCGTAGTAGGGCGAGAAGCCGGGCACGAAGTAGGGCAGGAACTGGCTGGTGAGCAGGGCGGCGGGGTCCGAGGTGAGGGCGGCCTGCAGCGCCTGCAGCTGCGCGGGCTCCACCGCGTACTCCACGGCGGGCGGCGGGGCCGCCAGCGCCGCCGCCTCCCCCTTCTCCTTCTTGGGCCCCGGCGGCGGCTCCCCCTTGCCCTTGGGCAAGGCCTTCTCCTTCTCCTTGGTCTTCTCGCCGTCCTTGTCCTTGCGCGGCGGCGGCGGTGGCTGCTGCGGTGGCGGCTGCTGCGGCGGCGGCGGCTGCGGGGCCGAGGCCGGCGGCGGCGGC
>JAUBOD010000894.1:2369088-2382608 GCA_032353885.1 Nothura maculosa | reverse complement strand
GCGGCGGCTTGTGCTGGGGTGGGCGAGCTCAGCGAGGCCGAGGGCTGCTTATTTGGTAATCCAGAGGTGGGGAGGCCGGGCGAAGGGACGCTCGTGCCGGGCAGGCCCATCAGGTTGGGTTTGGGAGAAGTTAAAGCTGCAAGAGGGAGGAGAAAGAGGTGAGGAGCGAGCCGGGTGCCGCGGGCGGCCCGCAGGGCTGCCGGCCCCGCCGCTGCGCCGCGTGTGACACCCGCTCCCTGCTCCTGGAGTGTCTGAAATGCACCGAAAACACTGAGGACAGCGGAATGGGCAAGAGGAGGGCCCGATGGAGCGCGCACAGGAAGCTCCTGCTCCCTCCCAGTCACCAGCTCCAAGCCCAAGCTGCACTAACCCGTCCCGGCCGCCCGGCCGGCGTCCTGCTCCCTTTGGACTGCACGGCCCATGTCTGTCTGTCTGGCAGACCCTGGCAAGGGCCCTGTTCCTGCTCAGACCCATCATGAGTACTGCGAGTCCCCCGGCTGTGGATGTTGGTGAGGACACAGCAGCACCTCCGTGACCCACTGCGGCACCGGCGGGGGCTCCGGGGTGCTGCTGCAGCAACCCCAGCATGGGCAGCCGGGCCCTCGTGCCCATCCAGGCACCTACAGACCCACGAGATGTTTGTTCTGCTCGGCTGTGGGTTGGAAAAGCAAATGAAATGGCAGGAGAGGGGATGGAGCAGCCGGGAAAGTAGCATGGACGGCGGCAGCACAGGGAGAGGAAGGGATAGGGGGGACCTTGAGCTCGGCCGTGCGTGCGGCTGCCGGGCACCGGCAGGACACGGCCCTGCACTGCCCTTGTCTCCCACGGGCAGGGCCCTGCCACGCTGCCACCTCCTCTCACTGCCACCCACACACAGGCACTCAAAGTGCCCATCCGGAGCAGACAAGTAGTTAACCCCGAAGAGCGACTTGTAAAGAAAATGCCAGCCACTTGGCTGCTCCGGGCCAAGCACCTTCAATGACCATGCTTATATGCTGTAAGAGGAGAGGATTAGACTAGCCCCAAAACTCCAACAGAAAAGAAAACACGGAAGTTTGTTCAAGAAGGGAGAGGCAAGGCCTTCTGACAGCAATTCAACAATCCGCGAACGCTCTCGAGCTGCGGCTGGGTCACCTCAAAGGGCAAAGTCATTTTCTCTCCCTACTTTGGTTCTGGCCAAACAGATGCTCTTTCATCTGCTCGTATTCACGTTCCTCCTCCATGTGCCCGAGCTAACTGCCCTCACCCCTATCTGCAAGGCACTGCAGCTCTAAAAGGAGGTTTTCCAAGAGGCAGATGGAGGAGGGACACAAAGGAGACTCAGGCAAGGGAAACCAGGCAGCAGGTGAGCAGGGCAGCAGGCAGGGCACGTTCGGTGAGAGACCAACGCGGCTCTTAGGAGAGTTGATGGAGAGCCTGAGGTCTCTGCAAACGATGCACCCAGCTTTCTTGAGCAACGTGAACCAAACTTGCTTAGACACGGTCTCTTGCACCATGGTTTATTATTCCAGCTCTGGACTATGGACTGAACTGGACATACTCTTCTCAAAAGGTGGCTCTTTCTGGGATCTAGCTCCTCCATTTCCTATGGCTGAGCACAAGATGCACAGATCTATTTTGCAATGATCAAAGCAAATTGGAAATTACTGTATCTTGGCTTAATTCCCTAACTTGCTTTTTCTCCCAGACTGAAAGAGACAAAAGGAGGTCCCAGCTGGAAAACATTCCATGAAGAGAGACCTATTTAGGAAACTGGACCAAGTCCATGTTCATATCCACACTTCTTAACTTCCCTCAGCAGCAACTGCAATTTCTATTATGAAATAATGCTGAAAAGGATGAAGTTGTGCCGTTGCTACTGGAAATACAGCTGCATAGGTTAACAGCAGCAGGAAAAAAGGTCTTAGTGTGAAGTTGGCCTCAAAACAAAGCCATAAGCCTTGCTTTGTTTTTCAAGTCTTTCCTAGCTGCATAAGCTCATCTAGCTGAGAATATGAAAGACAGCAGAGGGTATCATGTACTAAGCAGCACAGAATAGTCCTTCTATTTCCTCAAAGAATCTGAAAATTCACAGTTATTGTTTCACTGACTCCTTCTAAATTCTCAAATGACTAACAACTGATGTCACGAACAGGTCCCGTTGCTACATCCACACTCAATGCTTGTGCCTTTGGCTGAAGGGCTCTAGAAGAAGCCCTTGCTGTGCCAAGTGGAGATGATACCAGATACTGTCAGATCTTGTTAAATTCTCTGCAGATTAGAAAGCTCACGTCATACCGACCAAAGAGGACCCAACAGGCTAAGTTTAAGATACTTTGCTCTTACTGGGCATCTGTTCATGGATCCATAACCTTGGATACAGCCTCTCCCTTCCAACACGAGAGGCTTTGGGCACACCGCTTCTGTGTGATATCAAAGTTTTTGTGGTATGCAGATTTCCCCCACAGCAAGAACATAGTATTTTGGGTGGAATTGAAAGCATTGTACCACATTCTCACAAAGGAGGTGGATTAATGGTGGAATGCAAGCGGGCTAATCTTCCCAGCAGCAGGAATGGCCAGCAACAACACAGTCCCCTGGGTATCGATTTCTGCTCTCATAGCTGATAGCAACTGGGGCAAGAGGAGCAGGGCTGAAAGAGTTTGAAGCATTAGTCATGTCCACTGCAGTTGGCACACGCACTCCTAAAAAGGAACACTTCGTTCAGGAAGTCTCTTGATGCCATTAGGGGAAAACAAAAATAAAACAAAGCTCTAATTTTCTCACAGGCACAACCCCATGCGCTCGGTGATTCCACAGCCATGGAATTTGCTGCAGGATCCACCCCCTACCGCAAAACCACTTGACAAAAACTAACCTTTCATTAGCAAAGCTCCAGTCCTTCCAGCTGCAACGGCAACTGTGCAAAGGTGAACTGAGCGTGAACAGTCACAGAACCGGGACAGAGCAATTGGTGCACAGCAACTTTTATTTGTGCTTGTAGCTCTTACACGACACAGGCGGGAGGGCAAAGGGGGAGCTGGTGCTTTGGGCTCAGGACAAAGTGGCAGCTGGAGGTGTTTTCCAAGAGGAAACACCCCAGCAGGGAAACAGCCATGCACAGCGCTGCTGGTGACTGCTGGCAGGGAAGTGCAGCTGCCACGGGGTCCTCTACCCTGTGAAGACAGGAAAAAAAGGGATCTGAAGAGAGCTAGGAACTGTAGCCAGGTTCACCTGATCTGCCGCTGTCCCACGTATCTCGGTGAGGTGTCCGCCACCACAGGCGATGTTGGGGAACGGGGGCATCACCACCACTCGCTCCTGTTGTGAGCAGGCCGCCCCACTGACTCACCCGTGGCCAGACACGGCAGCAGCTGCTGGAGAAGGGCGAAGCTGGGCAGCTGAAGGAGGGGACACGAGATTTAAATTCTGTGCCAAGATACATGTCGTGGTCCTCCAGCTTCTGGATTCCGAGCCACGCTGCTGCCCGCAGAGTGGCGGCAGAGGAGCCATTGCATAACCCCGTCCATAAAGCTACCCGGCCAGGCAGGGACTCCTGCTCCCCGGAACACAGCACAGGGGCAACACCCTGAGCATCACGTGCTGGGCAGCAGCGGCAGCGCAGCGGGGCACAGGGCTCTCCCAAGCACACCCCCAAGCAAACAGCCCGTTCTTCCATTGCAGTGTCCTGCCTCCCTCCCTGCCTCTGAAAACCTGCACGTGGCAGCGGCCTCCCGAGCGCAGGGAGCAGACAGAATCGACCCGGCTCCATGGAGGACGGACGGCGAAAGGAAACTAGCAGGAGGGCAGGGAGGAGGGAGGTTAAGAGCCCCGGAGAATCCAGCGGCGACGGAAGCAAAGCCCTTTGGAAGCCTGCGGCCGCGCTGGCTGCTGCATTGAGACAACAGCCATTTGTAAAGGCATGGAGTGAGCCTCCACACAGCAGCGTTATAGATTTCAGATAAGGGCATATTATGGACAGATGCCATTGAAGCTGATGTCCCTCGGCTGAACAGGCCCTGAGAGGTTCAAGCGCAGGAGCGGGGGCTAATTCATAACACTGGTGGCTGCACGGTCTTATCTACCTCGACAGGCTCTGAGCCGAGCTGGCCTGACCTTTGGAGCTTTATCTAAAGGCCACAAATAGTCTGTTTGACTTTCTAAATAGCTCAGTCCTCTTTAGGTAGTCACTGATTGCTTTTAACATTCAGAGTATGTCACCCCATCTCCTCAGGACACATCCTGGTCTTTGGAGAAAAATAAAAAAAACTGTAAAGATCGCAAGTGCAAAAACGTAATTCTAGATCCTGTTATAAATTTGAGGCATTAAGTAGAAAGCACAGAGGCAATCTCTGATAGGCTGACAATATAATTTGCCAAAGAGATGCTCTTGGCCTGGCTCTGGCCACTGAAATGAGATCTTCTGTAAGAAGAAGAATAGCATGAAAAGGGGCTGGCGCATAAAGGTTCCCTGCAGGCACAGGAGCTAAGATGAGATTCAAGGAGCAGGAATGGGCAGCATCCCTAAACAGAGGATTATCTCCTAAGACTTGCTTAAAAAAAGAAAAAAGAGGTTTAATTACAACGATCTACTCCTATAGTCATGAATGACTTTATTTTCTTTAGAGGAAAGAAGGAGTTCTATAACCATGTGCAAAAGGCTTGGGGAGGCCCTTGGGCAGCTTCCAAAAGAGCCTGCTCTGATCCCTTACGCTCTTCACAGGGCGTTCTCAATAAGCATCAGCAACCTTGGCCCTCCTCCTCCTCTGCCTACTCCAAGAGACAGAGCGCGGTGTGGCCAGGCTGAAGCCCCCCAAGGCCCCCGGCTCAGCTCTGTCTCGTCCATCAGCAGCACACACTGACACTGACACTGCTCTGCAAAGCGCAGCTGAGTGCTCAGTGCCACCAGCCGCTGCAGCCAGCTAGTGCCCTTCCACAGCACACTGCCGTCTTCACTCACTGACTCAGGCGCGCTCCCCGGATGACAAGGCTGCTTTATGAACATGACACACACGTGTCACCTGGCAGCATCCGCACCGCGTTCGCAATCTGCCGGCAGAGCGGCTCGAGGCGCAGCCTGCTCTCTACGAGCATCAGGGAGTCTGAATGCACACTGGTATCACTGATTTCCCATAAAGAAGCCAGGTAGACTCTCAGATCCTATCTAGGCTTTGCACTGCAAATTGTAACTCATCAGCACCAAGTTAGTTCAGTACAATGAGCGCTCGTTACCATTTGAGGACGCTTTCTAACAGCGCTAGACCCGCGTCACTGCAGCAGGACAAAGCAAGCGCTCGCTGGTGCTGGTCGGGGACGCACACATCCCTGCAAGCGCGGAGGGGCCCTGGTGGAAGTCAACTGGAAGGGACATCGGGAGCACCAGGAGGAAGCAGAACAGCCTGCCAAGCAAAAGCAAGTTTCCTAGAGAACACGAAACGCCCCTTCACAAGTTGCAGTTCAACCAGATGCTCTGGGATGCTGCAGACGGAGCAGGGGCAAAGCAAAGCCCTTGGATCAAGTTTTCTAGGTCAGCGCCAGACTCCTGAGCAGTATCTTGCACTACCAGTGTTTGCTATGCATCACTTCCCTTCTGCCTCTCTACCAGGTACACGGGAAAGAAGCACCCTGAAAAGAAACGCATGTCTTATGTCTGAGACTAAACTACCCAAAGGACTGTACCAGATTTCACTTTTCTTAAGTACTGTCAGAAAAAATTTGCTAGAATACAAAACACCCTTGTCCCATGACTAGGCTGGTGTTAGTCAAGAAGCATTTTCAGGCCTGGACGACAGCCACTACTAGAGAAAACAATCCATGGTTGCATGGCCAGACATAGGACTTGTCATAAGGGCCTTTACATAGAGATTTTCTAGGTTTCAGTCACCACTGCTATGAGGCACTTCATAGTTTTCCCTAGAAACAGTTCAGAGTTCTTGAAAACTTGGGATGGCATTATATAAAACTGAATTTGAAATCAAAAGGAAAGCTACAATGAGCAATGCATTCAGCACATTTGTCCTTTTCATGTTCTGTTTGATAAATCCTCTATTTACCATTTCCTTGAAGGTGCTTCAGACTTTTTTTTTCAGTCTGTTCTGAGGAAAAAGAAACACACAGCATGCCGGGATCTTGCTCTGCTTCTGATTTTAACAGAAAACTTCAAATCGGGAATTAAAGAATACTTACTGCTTACACCTTTAATATAACTTTAAAATACCTATTGCTTACAGCTTGTCAAGTGAACACACTCACTAGAGGGCTGGGCGGCCCATTAGACATTCTCAAGGGAACACACACTCGCGCTAACGGTGCCCAAAGTTACGCTGCCTTTGAGCAGTATGACAATATCCATACCCACCTGTGTTGGATGGAGTAAATCCTGGTAAGGAGGGGCTGTTGAGGCCTGGGAGTAAGACTGGAGGGATGCCCTGTAGTGCTGGGTATGCAGCAGGAAGGTTAAGAGCTTGCAGAGGGGTATTATCAAACATGCCCTGCTGTTGAGCTGCCAGACCAAGAACCTCATTGGCTTTTTTGATCCGGTCCAGCTCCTGCTGAGCCATCAACTGACGTACAGTAGCTGGGTCAAAATACTCCTTTTCCTTATCCAACTGGCTTCCAATGGTTTCTTTAACTTTGGAGATATGCTGTTGAGAGAAGATATGGTCACGTACAGACAGCCGAGCGCTGTACTTGATGCCACACAAAGTGCACTCTGTTTTGGGTCCCTCATAACTTGTTTGGTTTATACCAAAATGCTTGGCCATGCTGAGTTTGGACTTCTTCTCCTTTGCCCTAGCATTCTGGAACCAGACCTGAACAACTCTCTTTGGCAGTCCAATGTCATTGCCCAGGACCTCACACTCCAGCATGGTAGGTGTCCTGTAGTCATTAAAGCATGACTTAAGAACTTTCAGCTGGAGATTAGTCATCTGAGTGCGAAAGCGTTTCTGTCCGGGCCGATCCCCGCTCTCTCCAGACTTGCTGGCTGAGCCGCTCGCACCGGGGCTGGGTGAGCAGGGGTCTGCAAGGCTGGAGGTTTCACTATAGTCCACAGTGCCTTCATTATCGTACTCCTTGCTGTAGAAGCTGGGGGCTGGGCTGACCAGGCCAGAAGACAGCCGATCTTCATATTCAGACATGGCTATCATGGCAGCCTTTGTCAAACCTTCGCTGGGTCCTGATGCAGATTTGGTTTCAGTTGCAATCCCTGTTGCACTATCATTGTCTGCGTTCCCTTCATCTCCTGTTGTAGTGTCTGTGATTGCAGTGTTGACAGAAGAGCAGTCATCGTTGTCCAGCTTTGTCTGGTCAAAGCTCAGGTTGACTGAGGACATGGAGGGACTCTCAAAGTCTTCTATCCCTTCTACCTTAATGGAGGATGGACTCAGCAGAGTTCGAGGTGACAGTTCCATGCTCTTGTTCACTGGGGAGAGAGGAACGCTCTGACCATCGCTGCTACTTGGTGGCATGTGGGAAAAGCTTCCTCCATCAAAGATGTCACCCTTCATTTGGAGTCCCCCATCACAGTCTAAGAGCATAGCAGACAAAGTCAGGTTGTATCCAGCTCGCTTGGCCTCATGCCAGTGCCGGGATCGGATATGGGCTTCGAGAGCCGTCTTTGCTTTAAAGAGAGCTCGGCAGAACGGACACCGTCGGTGGGCCTGGGCAGGCCCTACAGCTCGGAACTGCCCCTTCCTCTCCCGTGCACGGGTGTTCTGAAACCAAACTTGCACCACACGTTTCTTTAAGCCCACTTCATGTGCAATGTGATCCAACATCTTCCGCGTTGGGTTGGAGTCAAGCAAGTATTTCTGATAAAGGATTTCCAGCTGCTCCGGGGTAATTGTCGTCCTTAGACGTTTATCCCTTTGTGGTTCTTCTCCTCCGGTCCCGCTGTCATTTTCTCCTGGGCTTGCACTGGCCTTTTCCTCCAGCTTTCTCTTCAGTGTGTTCATGGTGGATGTCGGTGTTGACGGTGAAGTGGCTGAGCTGGCTGGAATCTGTGGTAATGTTCCAGAGAGCAGCTGGCTCGCGAGCAGTGGATTACTGGGATCAAAAAGCATGAAAGGCATATCCAGAGTTCGGTCCAGGAATGGGGGGTGGATAAACTGGTTTTGTGCACTCAGAAAGTGAAGCTGCTGATGCTCCTGCCAATGCTCAAAGGAAGGAAATGCCAGTTTGCACTGGTCACACTGGTATGGGATTAGCTGAGGAGGTAGGTTTGCCAACTGCTGAGGGGTGGATGTGTGAATGGGTTTGAGGGAGAGATGTGAGATCTGAGATGGGCTGGGGCTTGACTGTGACAAGGAACACTGAGGGGCTTGTGGAGGGGGTGGTGGCTGCTGCAATGAAGAAGGGGAGGATAACTGCGAAATCTTTTGGTGTGCTGAACTTGTCTTTTGTTCTCCTTGGTCCTGTTGCTGCTGAGACTCTTGCTTTGGTTGCACTTGCTTCTCTTGAGTTTGGTTTTGCTGTGTACTTGGAGGTTCAGACTGCTTTGGTTTCTCATCTGTAGCTTCTACTTTAGAAGTATAGGTGGAGGAATCATCTGCCTCTGCAGTGAGCTGCAGAAAGGCTGAGGAGGCTGCATTAGCTGAAGACGTAGGTGTGCTGTAAGCTTGCGAGGGCATTGGTGTACTGCAGGAGGAACTGGTTGGAGTCAAGAGCTCCATTGCATCCATAGAGTCTTCATTCTGGCTGTCATCCTGTCCGTCCTCATCCTCATCTTTGTAGCAAAGCTTTTTCTGGTGTTTAATAAGATCAAAAATGCGCTGAAAGACTAGACTGCACTTTTTGCATTGGTAGTTCAAGTTGCTTGTTCTAATGTATCTGTCATTTGTAAGCTCCCGCCGTTCCCCATCTTTGCCCTCTCCCTGATTCTCATAGTTTTTCCGAGCTTTTTGACGGGCATTCTGAAACCACACCACTATGACACGTGTTGGGAGGTTCAGCAAGTTAGAAAGCTGTTCAAACTCATCATCCTTTGGATAAGCATTGGCATCAAAAAAGTCCTGCAGGACTCTGAGTTGGTAGTCAGTAAAGCGTGTCCTGGAGGACCGCTTGCTTCCCCAGTACTCCTGCTTTTGAGGTTCTGGAGAAGGAGGCCGCGAGTCTATCTTCAGCTCTTCCAGGCTGGTAATGGGAGGGTTACTGAAGTTGTACGGGGAATCCTTGTTGCGCTGGCGCTCTTTGAAGAGGGTGTTTCTGAACCAGTGCTTGATCACTTTCTGGGGCAATCCAGACTTGTCCGCCATCTCTTTGATTTGTTCCTCACTTGGGGAATTGTTAATATCAAAATACTGTCGGAGGACTCTGAGCTGGTCATCCGTGATCCGCGTGCGCGGCCTCTTGTTCTGCTGCTGCTGCAGGAGGCTGGGGTTGAGCTGATGCTGGTACAACTGGGCCAGGTCGGCAGGCAGAGGGTCTACGGGACCAAGCTGGGGTGGCAGCTGAGCAGGCAACGTCTGCAGTGGCATGGTTTGCATCATGAGCGGTGAGAAGATGGGGAGCTCCATTGGCATGGAGAGCTGTGTGAGCGGCACAGACGGCTGGGCTGGTGCAATCGTAGGAGAGGTAATAGCGGGGGCAGACGTAGGAATGGTAGGAGTAGAAGCTGGCTGAGGAGGTGCCGGGGGCAGTGGTGGTGGTGGAGGTGGAGGCGGTGGCGGTGGCTCTGGTGTCTGAGGCCTTAGTGGGTACAGTTTATCATAATGTTCTCTGTACTGTTTGGCAAATTTCTCTAACTGCTTAAAGGGAAAGTAATGTTGATGAACATGCTCTTGGTGACTCTTCAGAATGAGGATGTTGGAAAAGAACTTGCCACATGTATTGCACTCCAGCTTCTCCAGGTTCTCACCTTGCTCTGTCTTCCCATTTTTCTTTTGCACCTTCTGCTTGTTCTCATTATACTGAATGACGAGCTCAAAGCCAAAGTTTTCCAGCAAGGCTTTTGTGGCATTCCCTCTGGCATCAGATGCAATGCGTGGAGGAAGGAGAGAAGGCTCTGAATTATTGCCTGGTGCAAAGTCCTTCTTGTCTTTGGGCTTTAAGTTATCAGGCAGAGGCTCCTTGGATGCTGTGTTACTGTCTCCCCTCTCTGTACTCTCCCTTTCCCTTGGGGTTTCTTTTTCCTTCTCCTTCACTACAGATTTGTTTTTCTTCTCCGGGTGCTGGCTCTGTTGTATAAGGACAGAGTGAGGCTGTGACAAGGCCAGCTGCCCCTGCTGCTGTTGTAAGAGCTGTGGATGGCTCTGCTGCGGGAGCTGGACTTGGGCCTTCAGGTCCTCCAGCAAACTGGGCCCCGTGCCCGTGAGCGTGAGCGCCCCGCTGGTGACGGGCAAGCTCACTTCTGGGTTGAGCTGGAACTCGGCGCTGGGGATGTAAAACGGAAACAACAGATGCTGCTGCTGCTGAAGCTGCAGAAGGGTCTCGGTGGTCATCGGAAAGTGCGGCAAAAGTGCTGGGTTGAACAGCTGAGACTGCAGGAGAGCAGCTTGCTGCTGCAGTTCTTGCTGCAGATGGGCCTGGACTTGGGCCTGGGCTTGGGCCAAGGTCTGAGCTTGTTGTTGCTGCTGTTGCTGCTGCTGCTGCTGCCTGGACGCAATCATGTCCGCCAGCTTCTTCCTGTTGACCTCTTTGGGCTCAGAAGGAGAGGAGATACTAGTGCTAACAGGGTTGCCCAAGGCAGGAATTCCCACACTGTCACTGGACACCTGGGTCAGTAGGCTGGGAATGGGAGTCACGCCCGAATTACTGGTATTGGTGGTTGTAAAAGTATTACTGGTGCTAGTGCTCACTGGACTTGGGGTGGAGGAACCCAAGGAGAGACTGCTGCTACTGCTGTTGCCAGCTCCGTTACTGCTGCCACTGCCCCCAGCCGCCTCCAGTTTGGCCGCACGAGCCTTGGTTTGGTGCAGGACAGACCGCATGTGGATCTCCAAGGTGGAGCTCTGACTGTAGGCCACGCTGCAGGTGTTGCACTTGAAAGGTTTGTTGTCTGGGCTGCTAGTAGGCTCAGGCTGCCCAGTAGCAGACTCCTGGAGGGCTCTCTTCAATTTATGCAGATGAGAAACTGAATTGTAATGGACCAGGAGAATGTTCTTCTGTGTGAAAGACTCCTTGCAGACTGTGCATTTGTATGGGCGAGATGGATCTAGGAATTTCTCCATGGTGAAGTTAGGGCCTTTCCTGAAGGGTAAGGCCCTCTTTGGTTCTGAGCCAGAGTCCTCTTGCACCGACCCAGAATCACTGCCTGTAGGGCTCTGCTTATCTTCCAAATCACTCTCTTCCTCCTTATCTTCCTCAACTATTATAGTGTGGTCTTCAGCAAGTGAAGGATCACCCATGGCGAGGAGGTCCCCGTTGACCAGAAGACCGCCGTAGAGCTGCTGAATGTCAGCTTCACTCAGCTCCAGGTGGCTGGTTTCCAGGTGCTTCTTCAAGGCCTGGAAGGTTCGGAAGCTGCGCTGGCAAAGGCAGCACATGGTGGCCGCCCGGATCACGTGGTACTGCGAGTGGAGCTGCAGCTTCTCGATGGTTTTGAACGCCAGGCTGCACTGGTTGCAGCGGTACTTGTACACGTGGCGGTCAGACACTGGCAGCTGAGGCCGCTTTGCGTGAACTTCATTGAAGTGTGTCTGCAGGGCTGCTGAGCTTTTGAACACCTGGTTGCACCCCTTCTTCCAGCAGAGGAAACCAGAGTCCTCTCTGGCTGAGCTCTGATCAGCTGCAACTGGCTTGGGATCTCCACTGTGCTCTGCACTTTCAGATGACAAGAGGCTCTTTCCCGAGTCCTCAGAGATCTCTGTGAAAACAAAATCAGCAAACCCAGGGCATGAAGAAATGCTGAGTGTTCATCTCAGAGGGTTTAGACAATCCCCACCTCTGTCACCCATTTAGATTGAAAAGAAGAAAGAAATATCCCTGATTTTGTTTTGGTTTGGAGCTCAGCGCAGCTCCAGCTCTTTCTTCTCCCAGTTCTAGGCCAGAGCGTTTGCCCTCTCCACTACTCTGGCTATGGCTGCAGTTTCACAACCGTTTCCCGTTAGCCAATGAAAACTCCACCAGCGCACGAGGGCTGATCGACGCCTGCATTCTGCCTCTCATTGGTGATGCTCTTTTCCCTGCAGGAGGACAGGTATTTCCAACTGTTCTCCTGTATCATCTTTCATTTATTTTAACACCAGCCCATTACTCTTATCATGGCCCACTGCATAAACCTAGAAAATTTTCTTTCTTGCCCACTTTGAATAACTGCAAACTATTCGCACCCACATACCCACGCTCCCTTCGCTGCACTTATCACAGTTAGTTCTTCCTTTCAAGTGAGGGTCACCCACCCACCCATCTTCACCGTCTTTCTTTGATGGCCTGTCTCTTTTCCAAGAAGAAGCTTCCTCAAACTGAAAGCAATATTTGAGTCTTGGTCCTACCAAAGCTAAAGCAAGTGGAATGAGCCCGAGGCCCTGCTGGTGGCAGGGAGCTCCCTGGGCACACAGGCAGCACACAAGGGCCCTGCCGCCCTTGCAGGTGCGAGGACGGGGTTCTGGCAGCGAGCAGCACAGGCCGAGCAGGGATCGCGGCTCGGGGCAGAGCAGGGCGCAGACGTCCCCGCGTGCGGGGCCGGCGCGACCCGAGCGGAGCGGCCTTCCCGTCAGCAACACTCACCCGGAGGCTTCCCCGGCTCCTCGGCGTTGGAGGCGCCGTCCTTGTCTGGAGCAGCTGCTGGGAGGAACATGCTGCTGGGCATCATCACCTCGGGGGTCGTCACCTGCAGAGGGAGGCGGGGGCGCAGCGGGGAGCAGAAAAACACAAGGAAAGGTTCAAACATCTTCCCTGGCAAAATCAGACACCGGTACTGCAAAGTCAGGCATCACTTTTCATAGCTCACTGAAGACTCATGTTTATTAGACAAAGCTCACATCAGTCAAAAGTGTTTCTACAGTTACATTCTGGACATAATTAGCAGTGCACACTTGAAGAATAATCTTATTATTAATATTTTTTCTTTATGTAGAATTCAGACTTTGATCACTGACAATGTTTTGTCATGGGCTGTGAAACTTCTTGTGCAACCAATTAGGTAGATAAGTTGAAAGGCCCACCTTAAGCTGCTGAAAACATAATAAGGCCCCTAATTAAATCATACCTTGTAAAGTACACTGTAATCTTGAACTAGGGAGCATTGCAGCACTGTTTTCAAAGTGTATCGATGCAGGAAAAGGAGGGACATGAGAAAGCAGAGCACAAATAGGAGAGAGGTGACAAAGGAAAGAATGAATAAGGAAAGAATAAAAAGAGAGTGAACCATCCACAAAATGGAAAGCTTTCAGTAACCCTTTCCTTGCTCTCATTGGTAACGGTCCTTTTGCCTCTCTTCAGGTGCTTGCCCAGGACCTGCATTATCATTTCCAGGCAGGACTTAGAGTTTAAGGTTCGTAATGAGTTGAAAGTTCTGTGTGGTTCAAATAGAAAGAGCCAAACGTTGATACGCGTGGGATAAATCCCGTTCCTCTGTGTGCATCCATCACACTGAGCTCACA
>JAUBOD010000894.1:2333918-2345243 GCA_032353885.1 Nothura maculosa | reverse complement strand
AAGTTATCTAAAATAACACAATTGTTTGGAGCCTGCTCCAAACACAGAATTGAAGTGAAGCTGACTCGAGCAACTCCAGGATAAACTACACCTCCACAGTACTCTAAAAACAAAGACAATTAACTGTAATTAGTTCATGTCTACCCTTGAGGTTTGGAAATGCACAGGGAGTGCTCCCAACAACTCTGTCCTGAACTGTCATAAAACATGGCTAAAACAAACGCTGAAACGCGCCGGGGAATTTGAACTCCACGGGAAGCCGGAGGAGCGTGATGTGCTGGAGTATTCAGGACATCAGGGACCTGGATTTTGAAAAAGGACTCATTTTTATGTTAAGAACAAGAAGTCTAGAAGGGAAAATTGTGTTTGTGATCTATGTGCAATGTTCTCTCCTACATATACACCGCACACAACGCGATCCCAATGCAAATGCTGATGGCTCCTGACATTGCTGCCAGGTTGACAGCTCCCAAGGAAGCAAGACCACAGAAAATCTGTGCGAAGAGGGGAGAAGACACTAAATGCCAGCCTGGGGGGCAGAGCAAGCACCAGCTGGCAGGCACGCAGCACGGGGACCCAAGTGTCACCGCAGCCCTGGACACCCCGTGTGCCACCGTGGCAGGGATGGCCGCTTCTAGGGGCTGAGCTGACCCCATCCCCGCTGGGTTGGCGGCACTGACTCAGGATCGGTTGGGTTGGTGGCACTGACCCAGCCCTGCTTGGGTGGGTGGCACTGACCTGATCCTGGCTGAGTTGGTGGCACTGACTCAATACTAGCTGGGTTGGTGGCACTGACTCAATATCAGTTAGGTCAATGGCACTGACTCAATACCAGATGGGTTGATGTTTCTGACCCGTTCCCAGTTAAAAACCTAAACTGGGCGTTTCTTTTCCAAGAACCTATGCACAGGTCTGTAAACGGTGCCACATTCTGGGGCAGCGGAGCTGCTGGAGCTGCTGTGCGCAGGGCGGCTCTGCAGACGGGCCCTGGTGGGCAGGCCGTCCCGCGCACCGGGCAGCGCCCACGCGAGACCCTGCGCACGCCGGGACGCCCACGAGGCCGCGGGAGCCGCGGCGCCGGCCCCAGTGCGCCACGCGCCAGGTGGCGGCCCCGGCGCCACTGTGACGAGAATCCATCTCCCTCAATTAGGAGCTGCCGTCCCCCGCCTCAGTCCATCAGCGCCACGCGGCCGAGTCAATGAAGGCTCCGTGATGAGGCGATGAGATGCATGGCGGCGGCCGCGAGCCCGTCCTGGCGCTGCCCCTGCGCTCCGGGTGAGCATGGGGCGCCCCAACCGCCCAGCCCGTCCCCTGGGACGCAGGAGCCAGGGACACCCAATACATCTGCAAAGGAAGCTGCTGCTTTGCCAAGGGGTTGGCTCAGAAATACCACTTTCCTGCACACGAAACCATTTTAAAGCACTCTGCATGGGGCTCAAGTGAATAAAAAAATCTAAATGCTACTCTGCAAAAGCAAATATTGCACCAAAAAATCCCACTGGGACAAGAATCCTGCTGAGATCTCTTCTGGAGCCCCAGAGCTGCCCAGATCCTGCTCCCGGGGGCCTGTGCTTCAAAGCTGGCACTGTGAGAGGGAAGGATGGAGGAGCCAAGCTGAGCACGGCCTAAAAACAGCCCAGGTCTGACCCGGCGGGGCCGGCAGCTCCCGCATCCCTTGGGTTCAGCTGGTTGAAGAAAAGACAGAAAAAGCAAAAACCTGCATTTTCCTCCAGGGCACCCTGCGGCGCCCCGCGGGAAGTGCCGCGGTCCCCAGGACGCCGGGGCTCCGCGCAGCCCCGTCCTCGTCCCACTCGGCGCAGCCTCCAGCCCACTGACCTCTGCGGGGGGACGTGCTCCGCGCCGCCCGCTCCAGCGCCCTATTGATCCGACACGCACTCGGTGCCTTCAAAGTTGTTTATGATCAATATGCAAATTGCCCCGGCATTGATCCGGTATTAATTTTCAATTAGGGAACCCGCAAGGGGTCTCCCAGGGTCGATAGCTCGCAGCGCAAGGTAAGTCCTGCGCGGAGCGCGGCGCGGGCGCTGCTCGGAGCCAGGGCTGCCGCGGGCAGCAACGCGCCGAGGCTCCGCAGGCCCTGCCCACGCCCGGAGCGCTGCAGCTCGTGGCCAGCACCATGCGGCCAGGCCCAGCAGCGCCCAACGCCGACACCCGCGTTCCCGTGGCTCCAACACCGTCACTGCGGGGCTGTGGTGAGGGGCTCAGAGCGGCCACGTGGGCCCAAGCGCTCGGGCTTGGTGAAGGCGCAAGGAGCTCCCCAAGGAAACAGGGCAGAGCATGAACGCTTCCCCCAGGACACCTGCACACGGCCAGAAAATAGGCGAAAAATGGAAAGATCTCCAGTGCGCTACACAGTGGTTATGAAAGGAAGAAGTGATTGAAACTGCCTTGTACATCCGGAGAAGCGTGTCCCTTCCCAGAAGAAGGGGTCCCAGCGCCGGCCTCCCGGCCTCCTTCCACCCTACATCCCCCCAAGGGATCGTTGGCTTCTCCAAACCATCCCACGAAGACACGAGCGCTCTCCTCGCCGGCCGGCCCACGCGCCGCCACTCACCGCGCTAACCCGCACATTAGCTACCCGGGCTAATTGGTTTATGGATAACATTAATTACCATGTTGCTCATTAATGGATGAAATCTTTATTGGTCCCATTGATCAGCGGGACTTGTTAGGCGGCCTCCTAACCAATGGCGGATGTAACAAGCTCTCTTATTGGCATATCAATTAATGCAATCAATTCCTGGCCAGCGGCTGCCATTCGCTCCCCTGCTCGTTAGACTCTGGAAGACAGAGTCATGTCAAGTAAGCATTTATTTAAAGGGTTTCCAGTTCTCCGCGAGCCGCTTCCCAGCAGCCTTCTGCCACGTCGGGTTCACGGCCTCCGCGGACGCTCCCCGTCCCTCCCGTCGCCAATCAGACCCGAGCCCGACACCGAGAGCTCAGTCGTTTCTGCACAAACAGCCACCGACTCAGGCGAGCAGGACGGCCCATGATGTTAGACTAAGAAGTCAGGCCCGCAGGACTGGTGCACACGTACTGTACTTCAGATAGACCATACCCAGCCCTTAGGAGCACGGATTCAGGGAGGAACACCTGACACGTACATCAGAGCCTGCTCCATCACCTTCTCGGCACGGGGCAGGAATTCAAAATCCAAGAATGTCCTATATTCCGAGCTCTGCAGCCATCACACAAGGTAAATTGCTTTCCAGAAAGAAGGCAAAATGAGCCATATGGCTCAAACAGATTCAGAGAGAGGAGAAAGGATTGTGGAGGTAAAGAGGATTTGCTGGGTCAGGCACAAAACTAATCTCTGGCTGGATTGCCATCTTCACCTCGCGAGCCCATGCCCTCATCCCAACGCCGGCCCACGGCAGAGAGGAGGACAGCAGTGAGATCGGGGAGCTTGGAGAGGGGGATCAGGACCTTCTCAGCCATCTCCCTATGAGAAGAGGGAACGAAAGCAAGTGAATAATAACGATTCTGTTTAAGCACAAGCCACCACAGACTGGGGAACAACATGTTTTCCGTGTGCTTTTCAATGATCATCGGCGAAGAGACCTTCCAAAGCAGCATAATTGGCAAAGTCCCCAGATCAGCTGCACGAAAAGCACAGAAACAGATGGCAAATGCTACACGGTCCTGCATGAGACGGGCAATCTTGGCTGCAACACTACGCGTAACAGTGGTTCTTCAACCTCAAAAAAGAAAGGTAATTTTAGGGAAAGAGAATGTGTGAAGAACACAGAATCTAAAAAAAGAAAAATAAAAAAAGGAAGGAAAGCAATTGGAGTGCTTGGTCCTACTTTCCTGAGAAAGTTATGTATGAGACAATGTGATAAAGGAGCACAGACCTGGTAGCAGTCTGAAGAAGATGAGGTGGGAATTTCAGGTGCCATACTCTCATAAACAAGAAGTTAATTTCAATTAATGTGACAGAAAACAAACAATTTTCAAAAGGACTAAGAAGGTCTCTCCCGGGTTACAGAAATTCCACGCTCTCCGCTGCCCAAGAGCAGCCAGAGCAGTGGGCAGGGCACAGGCTCCTCCCGCCCGCGCGCAGCCCTCGTGCTGGGCGGCCCCGGTGTGCGGGGCTTGCAGAGCGCTCGGCTCGCTCCTGCGCCCGGGCTCCCTGCCACGTGGGCTGTCCTCGGCCAGCAGGCTGTTCCGTTCCGCACGTTTCCAACGGGCGTTTGCAACGTTTCCTGCAGCTGCAGGCGGCAGCAGCTGTCGCAGCGCTGGGTGCCCTCGTGGCGCTGCCCGGCCCTGCAGCCGCGTTGCGCAGCCACTCCGGCGGCTCACGCATCCGCGGGGCCGCGCAGGTGAAACAAACACTCTCCCCATGCAGAATCAGACTCGGTAATTAGATTGTGGAAATCACTGTCACAGGATGTTGCTGTGGCCAAGAATCCAGCGATATTCACAAAAGGGATTAGATAATTAAGGTTAATGAGAATATCTAGAGATGTAATTGCTAAATATAACAAAAGAATTTGCAGGAAATATAAACCCGGGCGCTCTCGGGCACGCACAGGCTGCCTTCCCCGGCGGCACCGTCCCTGGCACCAGCTGCTCTGCAGCCGTCAGCTGCGCACTGGCACCACTGCCTGCTCTGTGCAGTGCTGGTCATGCACCGGCACCACTGCCTGCTCTGTGCAGTGCTGGTCATGCACCGGCACCACTGCCTGCACTGCACAGCCCTGGTCATGCACCGGCACCACTGCCTGCACTGTGCAGTGCTGGTCATGCACCGGCACCACTGCCTGCACTGCACAGCCCTGGTCATGCACCGGCACCACTGCCTGCACTGCACAGCCCTGGTCATGCACCGGCACCACTGCCTGCACTGCACAGCCCGCCTGGCTGTGCGCAGCGGGACGGGCCAGGCGCACAGACACACGGCAGCGGGGCCGCGCGGAGCCCTGTGCCGGAGCGGGACCCGCCCGGCACAACCACCAACCAACCTCGCCAGAGCTCACCACACGGCTGCGCAGACGCCGGTGATCTCCAGCCATGGGAATAACACCACAAAAGTACTTTTTAAACTAATTACGCAGATTCAGAAGTGCTGCCCTAATGAGCCTTCTTCTGCCCAGAACTTACCAGGAGAAAAAACTACCTTCAGAGCAGTAATTACTGCCTTCCCCTTCAAACTTCTAACTGGAGATCAATGCTGCATTTTAAGACTCATTGATTTACAATTAGCCTGGCTTTCCTGCTAAAGTGTTTTTAAAGCAGAGTTTACTTTTATTTTATTTTGAAATGTCAAAGATCTGGTTCTTGGATTTCACATCCTCCTGAGGGGTGGGCTGCAAAGCAGGAGAGCAAGGCACACATCTGAAGGAAGGAAGGAAGCCGGGAGTGCTGCGAGCCTGCGACCGGCAGGAAAGACAATGGTACCAAGTATTTCAGGAATAAGAATAAAAGGGGGAAAAAAGTGGGGGAAAGAAAAGGAAATTAAAATCCCTTAAAGAGGAAGGGAAAAGGACTGCAGCCTATGAAAGCAGAACCACCCTCAGCGCAATGCGAAAGCTCGTGCTGCCTCTGCTGTTTATGGGCATCCCTGGGAAAAGGAAGAAGGAAGCGGCTTTGTGCAGCTCTGCAGCACAGGGCGCGAGCTCCGAGCAGCGCGCAGAGGGGCACCCGTCGCGCGGTGCCCGGCGGGGCAGGGCCGTGCGGGCGGCACCGCGCCACGGGAGCTGCCCCATTGCTCCGCGCTCCCACACACCTGGCACGGAACCGCAGCGGCTTCTGGCTCCAAGCGCCTTTGGGGTCATTTCTATAGGAAACGAGCTACATCAGGCAGCTCACTGGAGCCCTGCGCGGCCTCCCCGCTCCCTCTCCAAAATAAACACTGGGAAGATCTGCCAGGATTAGCACGAGCAGCAACGCAACGGGAGCCAAGCTCAGAGCGGAGAAGCGAAGAATATCAGAATATCACCTACGGGGGCTTAAATTTGGGGAGCTGCCATTAAAGCCCAGCCTGCCATTTCATTCGCTGCTCTCATAAATTTTATTCTTTACTAATGTTGGTCCCAGGAGCCAGTGGCAGATCATGATCCTAGAATGATGAAAGCAGAAAAAAAAGAGAAAAGAAAATAGAAAAGCCAGTAACTTCTTTCCCCTTTTTATATATTTTATTTTACAGAAAGCTGCTTAGCCCCATTTCAAAGACTAATATGAAAAAAGCGCAATTAAATCCTTGAAAAACTGACAGATCAGCAAAACAAAACCACCCGGAGGAGAGCACGATTGAGCCTCATTAAGGAAGAGTTCAGTCTGTTTTTAAAACCTTTCTTAACACTTAGCTGGGTACCTCTCAGCAGCAGGCGCTCCCAACGCGCCCGGCATAATTAGTGTCAGAACGGAAAGGGAGAAAACCAGCCGAGGAAACGGGAATTAGAACAGCAGACTTCAGCGCGAGGAAGGGCTCGGAGCCCTGGCGCCCACGCAAACACGCGGTGGTCGCAGAGCAAAGCGCACGGGGCAAAATAGCGCAGGAAAATCTCTCCCCTGCCCGTCCCCAACAGGCGCCCGGCGCCCGCAGCCCTGTGAGCCCCGTCGTGGCGGCCGGGCCCTAAACGCACCGGCCCCAGCAGCAGTTAGAGCAGCGCTGGCAAGAGGGGCCGCAGGGGCACGAGCGCCGCGGTGCCGGGGCCTCCGCGCGCGGCCGGAGCTGCCAGCGGGATCCGCCGGTGGCGGCGAGAGGCGCTCGGGAGACGGGAAAGATGGCAGAGAGATGAAGCCATTTTATTAAATCAGGCAAATTCTAATTTATTCTGGGGAGATGGAGGAGAGAAAATGGATTCAGTCTCAGCAGGCTCACTCGGTATCTCCCGAGGCGGCTCCCGCCGTGCCGGGGGGGCCGCGCGGCCGCGCTCCCCGTGCCGGGAGGGAAGAGGCAGCGCGGGGGGATTCTCCCGGGTGGCACCGGGAGGCCTTGGCAGGGCGGGCGCCGCGGCCGGAGCCCAGCACGAGCCGAGGCGGTGGTGACTGCGGCGCAGGGCACGTGAAGGGCGGGCGGGCGGCGCTGCCGCTGCGCGCAGCCGTCGGGCCAGGGCCACATGGGCAGGCTCGACACGAGAACGGGGATGCGCACGGCTCGGAACCACTCAAACAGGCACTGCCAAGCCCAGGAGCACCCTGGCGCTGCAGGAGACTTGGAACAGGGGCCACGGTGAAGCATCGAAATCTGGGGGAAACCGAACGTCACTAAGGAAAATCCAACAGCCCTGGTCCCTGCTCCTGCACGGACAGCGATCATCCCAACCGGAGCCCATCAACCTCTCCCGTGAGCGGAGCCAGCAGCAACGTCCCTGCTCCAGCTGCCAAGCATGCGTGGCCCAACGTTGGGTTGACTGTGCACACGCACCTGCGGAAATACCCTGCGGTGTTGGGTGTCTCCCATTGCAGAACTGACCCCAAGGACATGAGAATGACATATAATTAATTACCAGCAGCCAAAGAAAGTCCAAAAGCAGACAAACAAAACCCCAAGACTTGTGATGAACTAGAATAACACTAAAAACACGAGCTCAAACTAGGCAGGGCTGGAAGTGTTGGGTGGTTGCGAGACTTTCTGTTCAGAAACCATCCTAATGAAGGCAGCAATGATTATATCAACGTTTCACACAAAATTCTTCCTAAGGAAGCGGTCCCAGGTGGCCTGCGGTGCCAGTGTGCAGCCACCATGCGCAGCCACCACGCTCACTGCAGCGGCCGCACTCCCCATGCACCCCATTCGGCCACGCGCCCCGTTGGGCCAGGCGCCCTGCACCGCAGCACCGCATCTGCAGTGACACTGAGCGCCACGTCCTGCTCCGGACACGGCTGCAGCGGCCGCCGCCCGCACGGGCTGCGCTCCGGGCACGGCGAGCCCCGTACCGGAGCGCCGCGCTGCCCGCACCCACGGCGCTCGGTGCCGCTGCCCCGCGCCCGCCCCACAAAGGCGCCGCGCACAAAGGCGGCCGAGGCAGCGGCTCAGAACTAATCCCTGCGGCAAGTCCATTCTGCGGCGCGCCCCGCCAGGAGCGGGAGGCCCCGGCCCCGCAGGGAGGGCAGCGGGGACCCGCGCGGGGTCAGCGAGGAGCCACCGCGCAAGGGGGGAAGCCCCCGAGAGGAGCAGGGGACGCAGCAGCTCCGGCACCGAGTGCCAACAGCTGCGGTTCCCGCCTGGCACCCGCTTCCCGGGCAGCAGCGCCGCTGATTTTATGACTTATTTATTTATTTCATCTTTGATGAACAGAAGGTTAATATAAGAACAACTCCTTGGCAAACCTTTAAGGGTAACTCAAGCGACACTGATGTGAATCAATGTTCCCTTTGTGAACGCATTACTTGGCAGAAACTGGCTTTTTGTAACCCCCTTAAACCTAGCTGGCAAAACAAAAAGAGAAAAAAAAACGTCCTTCAAACAAAAGGATGAGGTGAAAATAAAGAGAGAGTCGACTGCACTTTATTCTCTTTCATAGAAGCAAATGGATTTGGTGCTTTTTATACATTAATCAATCAATATCACTGACTGTACATCAGCGGCGCAGCCAAGTTATGAATGACCTTTCTGGCAAAGAGGACACTTTTAATGCTCATAAGACTGCTCATAGCTTAGCAACTTTCCGAATTTATGCCTGCATGATTACCCCTTGGAGGCAGGCACCCGTTAGCGCTGCACTAGATATGACAAGGTTAGTCCTTGCCAATTTGTGCAGAAGAAAGGAACCCGTGGCGGGCGCGCGCGCCGCCTTCCGCCGGGCCGGGCGCGAGCCTGGCGCTGCCAGGTGTGCGACGGGTTCTCCTGGGACAGGAGGAAGCCCAGGCGCAGGCCGGAGCGGGCTCGGCGCCAGGAGAGCTGCTTCCTAGAGACTAGCCCAAGGAAGGGAGGAATCGCGCAGAGCCCGAGCGCGTCCCAACGCGTGATGCAAACCGCAGATCTGGCTCAGCATGAGCCACGAAATGCCACAAATGCCACAAAAGCAAGAAAACGGCCCAATGACACTGGGGCCACCAGCACCCTCTGCCCAGCACCACTCCATCACCGACACCGGGTACGGGACAGCAGCCACCGCCAGGGCACACGGGCCCTGCAGACACCAGGCACCGAGCGGCCCCGGCCGGCCCAGGAAGCAGCTCCGGAAAGACCAGTACAAGGAAAGGCCCATCCGACACTGCAGTGGTTGGAAAGAACACGTCAAAACACACACGGAACGGGGACGTGAGACACTCGTGCATTTAACGGAGTGGTCTCGGGTGGGTGAGAATGGCAAGAGAGGCAGGACACAGAAAAGGTCACCAGGGCTGCTGGTGCCAGGGGAAAAGACAGTGTTTTGGAGAGGAGAATGGAAAGCAAACGTTGGTTCAAGGGAGCTGGACCAACGCATCTCATCCCCTGGTCTCTGGAGCACTAGACAAAGAGCATGGACAAGAAGCGAAGGTGGAGAATTCCCTCTGGAGCCCATGGCCTCAAGAACTATGAAGGTCAAAACGAAACCTGGGACACGGGCTGTATGCTTTGGAATTAAGAATTGCAATATAATCCTATAATCCTAATAAATGACCTGCAGGATAAGAACACTTTCCAGTTTTTAAGGCCTCCTGTAAACAAAGATCTAAGGCACTTCTCAGTTAAACACCATTAGATATGTTGCTCCTGGAGCAGAATGAAGTGTGAGAGATTCAGGGAATGGAGAAGACGGACACCAAGCAGAGGAGCAGATGCTCTGAAAGGCTATTCCTTGTTCAGAGGGAAAGCTGAGACTCTACTCTCCCAGGGTCAGCACAACTCTGTGGCTTACATTGATTTACATAAGCAAATGGTGCTCTGTGCAGCGCAACGAGCCTGATGCCATATCCCCAGATCAGCATGTTCAAAAGTTAAACGATTCCCACCCAGTTTCGAGGCCGGACAGCACGGCAGCGTGCTGACAGCGCAGCGCAGCAAGCTCCAGGAACGCGCTCTGCTCTTCTCCTGCAAGTGCTACGGCTGGTCGGCTGCGAGGGAAACCTGCACCAGCAGGGCAAGAAAAGGCCTGACCCAGAACTCTGTCTACGCAGGTACAGCTCACACACGGGCAGGTTTCCGTCTCTGAAGGCCTGAAGGAACGGGCATTAGAAGGGGCTATAACTTCCCCTTCCAAGGATCAAAAAGGTTCATGAAAAATGCCAAGGAATTCAGCTTCACAACCACCCTGAGGAGTGAGGAGACACTCTTCTTGTTCCAGGGATGAAGTCCCAAATCAAGAATTGACTTGTCCCTGTTGATCAGTGTCAGAAATGATTTCTGGAGCCTCAGTACCATGTTTTAACATCTCTGAGAACTTCTAAAGCAAATTAGCAACGTATTTATGTAACACGTCAAAAAAACCCTAAATATTGAAGACAGATGCCTTACTAACATATGCTTAGTATCTTCACTAATCCAAGTCCTAGCTTTTGCTTCTGGAGCTTGATTTACATCCTCCATAAGCTCACACAGTGATCTTGCTATTTGCATGGAACATCTGGATAGGAGTTCTCATCCTGATAGAAAGAACAGAAGTGTCTATCTCGGAAAATCCATCGGCACTTTCTTTAGCAGCCCACAGTGTAGAAGCCCCACGGGAGGATCCTGCCCCGCAGCCTCCTCTGTGATGAGGAGCCGGACACAGGGACGCAGCCCGTGTCCCGAGCGGTGCCCAGGAGCTGTGGTGCGGAATCCCTCCTGCATGGGGGCATCTCAGGGGGTTGCGCTGCGCTCGGGGCGCTCTGCACAGGGCGGGCACCTCTGCGGGGCTCCAACCGCTGCACCTCCTCTTTACCTGCTCTTCCCACACTGTGATGAAAGGCAGGAGCAGCAGCCGGGCACCGGCCAGGCAGCAGAGCACGAGCGAGCAGCCAGGGAGTCCCTTGGGACCCCGGGAGCCCCACGGGGCTTCCTCCACCGCAGGCACCGGGGTTATCGCGGCACCGTCTTGGTGGCTGCGTCCCAGAGGCTCCGCAGCCTCCGCAGCCTGCGAGAGCAGCACAGCCCAGCCGGCCGTGCAGCCCACAGAGCTGCCCGGCTCCGAGCGCCTTTCGCTTCCATCTCCCATCGCACAGACCCGCTAGATCTGCGCAGATGGGCAGGAAACAGCTGGGAGGAAGCGACTCCTCGAAGCTCGACTGCCTTCGAGCGATGCTGCTGCGAGGGGAGCGCCGCGGGGCAGGGGAGACCCGCAGGGCGAGCAGAGCCCTGGGACAAGAGGCCAGGCCGCCCTGCAGGCTCCACAGCGCCGCGTGGGAGGGCATCTGCTGCCACTGGGCCCCGGGGCACCGCCTGGCACGGCGCGG
>JAUBOD010000894.1:2249137-2260892 GCA_032353885.1 Nothura maculosa | reverse complement strand
TTTTTTTCTTTTTTTTTTTTTCCTTTCCTCCTTCTTCTCTAAAAATAAGAAGCTAAAAGTTATTGTAGGCGAAGGGGCTTTTTTTGTCCCGCGCACAATGCGCCTTTTGTGAGTTTAATGCCATTCCGGGGCTCTCTATAGCCCCGCACAATGGGGAGCTCCGGGAGGCGGCTGTGCCGCTGCCTTTTCCTTTCTTGCTTTCTCTTTGCTCCCCCCCACCCCCTCCTCTTCCCCCCCTTTTTTTTCCCCTTTTTATTTATTTTTTTTTTAGGAGAGGATGCAACATTCCTGCAGTCCCAACAGAACCCGAGGTTTCACTAAATAAATATTTCTCGGGTGTTATGGTCATGTCTTTCCCTTTCAGTCCTGGTCCAGCTGTGGTTGTTATTTAAAAATCTTTATTCGCAGCCGCTGGTCACTTCTCCCTCCCCGCTCCAGCCTGGACAGAAAATGTAGCTGGGAACGTGGGATCCGGAATTGGGAAGCGAACTGCCACGGAGCCTCGGCGCAGGGCTCAGGAATACGCCGGCTTCGTCTTCCAACAGCCTCTTTTATTATTGGCACAAATGCAGCTGAATTCTTCTTTTTTTTTTAATTTTTAACTTTTAATCTAAAGAAGCTTTTTTATTATTATTATTATTATTTTTATACCAACCCAAGTAATTAACTTCCTGGTTTGTTTTGTAGCCTTGCACAAGGAGCACAGTTGTCGTCAGTTTTTCCATTTGGGAGCGCCTTAATGTAGATGTGTTTTGTACTGCAAGGTAATAAACTGCATGTTTAGTTGTTCGTATGTTGTTAGTATGTGTTTTTACTGATAAGTGTCAGTGATTCCTGATTTCCTAGCATGGGGGCAGGGGGCAGTTACAATTTTGGCGAGCGCGGTGGTGGGACGGAGGGCAGGGCAGGGCGCGCGGCCGCGGGGCCGGCTCGGTGGCGACGTCCCCGCGTCCCGGCGCGCGGTACCCGCTGCCCGGGGAGCCCCCGGGAGCCGGGTCTGCCCCTCTGCGGGGGTCCCTGCGCGCGGGGCCTGGGGCAGGAGCTGCCGGGGCGCAGGGGCCCCACGAGGGCCCCGCTCCCCTTCCAGCAGCACCTGCCCCCGTGTCCCCACGGCCCCCGTGTCCCCGTGACGGCGGCGCCGCGGCCGCCCGGGCGGCAGAGCGAGCGCGGGGCTCCGGCGGCCGGCCCTGCGCCGCCCCCCTTTAATTTCCCATGACAACATATGGATCCCATAAGTGCAAACATGCCGGGGCGCATCTGTCTGGGCAGCTAACACAAACCAAACGCGGCGTTCCCGCGGCGTCCCCGCAGCGCTGCCGGCCTGGCCGTGCCGGCGATCCCGGGCTTTTATGCGGCGACACGCGGGGTCAAGTCCTGGGATGTGGCTGCTCTCTGGCCACGGGGGCAGGAGCGGTGGCACCGCAGGGATTCACCCCTGACGCCAAAAGGGGAAAAGCTCCCGAGGCTCCCGGCACTTGTGCGGAAGAGGCCGCGCGAGGGAGGCGAGCGGGGACCGCGGGACGAGGCAGCTGACGCCCCGCAAGGAGATCGCAGCAAACCCCAGGACTCGGGAATGATTTGTCCGGTAATTGCCTGGCACGGCCCTCGCACGTGGGTATGTGTTTCTCATCTAGGAAATTTAGGTCCATTCCGATTTCTTTGTTCTGGGCAAAATGTGCTAAAATTCAGGAAGGGCCCTGGCTGCAGCTGGGAACGCTCGCCGCGGTGCTCGCGCCCTGCTCGTGTGTGCACAGGCTCCAGGGCTCCAAGGGCCCTCCGTGTGTGGAGCAGAAAGAGCCCTTGGAACAGCGTCGGGTCCACAGGAAAAACGACAGATTTTTTCCCTTAAGGAAACATGTTAAAGGCAGCTGAATTATTAGATTAACCCTATTTTTTTTTCTGCTTTGCAGCGCTCTCATATTCGTGCCCAGCAATGTGTAGTTCTGCTTAGAGGTTATTCTGAGCAGCTGGGGGCAATCCCAGTGCCTTCGAGGGCAATTCCCGTTTGCCGGAGGGTTTTGGGGCTGTGAAACCTCTCGCGTGGGTCCGGCCGTGTCGCAGGCCGCTTGGTGCGGGGCCGGCAGCGCAGCCGCTGCGAGGGCTGCAGCTGAGCTGGGGAGCGTCGGGGCCGGGGCCGGGCTTGGGCAGAACCGGGGGCCGCGGCCGCGCTCCCCACACCCATCTGCTGCTTCCCAACGGGCTGGGGGCACCGGGTGCCGCGTCTGCAGTGCACGGGGTCTGTGGGGTGCCCTGCTCGGCTCCCACCGCAGGCTAATGCAGGGCTGCAGCGTGCACGTCCTAAGAGAAAAGTTCCAGGGGATCTTTTAAAACTCGGGCTTAAAAAATCATTGTGGAGAAAAATCCTGCTCGGGGGGGAAAAAATGGGAAGCAAAAAAAAAAAAGCCTCTCCATAATATCATCCATGTACGTAGTTTTGTGCTTCTTGGAAATGTGTCTGAAGAGGCAGCACAAAGCGCGAAGGCTGGAGTCCTTGAAGAGGCTCCAGATGATCAAGCCCGCCAGTGGTGTGGCGCGGGGCAGCGCGGCGGCGCCGGCGCCTTCCCTGCTCCCTGGCAGTGCGGGTGCGCGTGGGCCCTGGTTCTGCGGGCAGGTAAGCGCGCTGCTCCCTTGGACAGGAGCGGAACCGGCCCGGCCGCGCGGGAGGGCAGGGCGAGGCCGCGGGCCCGAGTGGCAGCAGTGCCGGGGCGCGGGAGGCCGCCGTGTCCCCGGCCCCATGGGCGCCGGAGCGAGCGCCGAGCGGGATCGGCACCGGGAGCGGCCGGGCCGACACTCGCTGCTCTGCCCTCTGCCCTTCTCCTTCTCGCTTTTATCCATATGAATTTGCTTCCTTGCAGGCCATAATGCAAGGTGACCAAGCAGGTTTGCCACGGAAGCAAATGCCTGGAATATGTTCCTTTGGCTTTTTGCCTTTTTTCCCCCTTTTTCTTTTTTCTTTCTTTCTTTCTTTCTTTTTTTTTTTTTTAAGAAAGGAAGAAAAGTCTTGGCATTTAATTAGGACGTGCTAACCTGATAAATATTGAACACGGTTCCCCAGTGCGCGGCCACTCGCAGCGCTCCACGGATGCTTCCGTGCTCCTCGAGCGCCAGCAGCACCTCGTGCCTCTTGTGTTTGTGTTGACATCAATGTCGGGTCTTAATTAAACAATTAAATCACTGTCGTGGTAATTTCCTGAGAAAACTATTTTGAATGAAGAATCTCACAATAAAACGAAGTGTTTGGGAAACATCTTACATGGAAAAGACAGCTATAAGTTACAAAATAAAATAACAAATCCCCCAGCATTAGAAAGGGAAGAGAAAGGTTTTCAGCAGCGGGGAAAATTCTGCTTAGCGGGTTGTCTCCGTAAACAGGGTGCATGTCAACAGGGTGACTAAAACACCCAGGCTGGAGGCGCACGGTGGAGCGAACCCCGCGGTCCCGCCGGTGCCGTGTGCCGAGGGGCCCTGGAACCGCGTTGTCCGGCGGGTGGCTGCGGCTGGCGGGGGGCAGGACGGCGGCGGCGCCGCTCGTGATCCGGGGAGCAGGGGGCTCCGCTCCGGGCGCACCACGCAGCCCGACCCGTTGTGCGCGTGTCTATACATACACAGACGTACAGGCATCGGTTCTTAGTGCCGCAAATTTGTAGGAGGTGGAAGGGGAGGGGGGCTGCGTGTTTCCCTAACGGGAATGCCAAAGCCAGGACGCAAACAGCCGCCGACAGGGTCTCGGGGGAATCGCGCTCTCCCACGCGCTGCGGGGCCATTACCTGCATTTAATGTAAGCGCCCCTGACGTCTGCGGCCGAGCGCCCGCCAGGGCCGCGCGATGGCTCCATGCCCTGCCGGGGCTGCCGGACAGCCAGGCACACAGGTTGTGCCCGGAGCAGCGGGTCTGGCCCGGGCGCTGCCGGGGCAGCCGCCTCGACAGCCCCTCCAAGTAATCCTTGGAACAACATGGGTTGTTCGGGAGGCATTTAGGGGGGTTGTGTTTTTTCCCTAATGTATGTTTCTATGCTGGTCTCATGTCTGTATCAGGATTTAAAAAATAATAATGAAAGAATCAGTCTGACAGTGGTATGAAGGTTCCTTTAGCTGAAAATACCTAAAGGTTCAGTCCAGACAAGAGCATTTCTGAGTACATTTTCTGTCCTGCACTGAAACGCAACCTGCAGAGCTTCTATCTCCTCTAATTCCTGCACTAAAAGCTCAGTTCACGTGAGCACAAACGGAAAGGCCGACACAAACGCACGAGCAGCAACAAGGGCCGGCAGAGCAGCGCCAAGGCCACGGCTGCCGGCGCTGCGCTGGTCGGGGACGAGGGGCCGGCAGGGCCCCAGGAGCGCATCACGGCGCCGGCACCCCGGCCTCGTCCCCACTAAGCACAAGGGAAGGGCAGCGGCGCCTTTGCAGGCTTTGGGAAGCGGCGCTGAGCACAGCAGCCTGTGGGTGCGCACGGCAGCCCATGGGTGCGCACGGCAGCCCATGGGCGCGCACGGCAGCCCCTTGGTGTGTACGGTGCACACTCACAGGCACGAGGCCCCTGGGCGGGGGCGCCGCGTGGCCAAGGCCTCGAGCCCGCGTCTGCTGAGCCTGGCCCCGGGGAGCGCCCGGCGCGGCGGTCGCCAACAGGAAGCGGTGACTCAGCAGTGCGGCCGGCACTGGGGCGCGCGGCGGCTCCCGGCCGGGCCTGCACGGGCACCCGGGCACAGCACCGTGCAGCGGGTGGGCAGCACAAACACTATTGGGCCGCTCTGCGCACAGCCCAACACGTCCTGCATGTGCAGAACCTCCAGGCTGGGGAAGTTTCGGGGCACAGGGCGGCCTGGGGCCAGGAGGTGCGGGCTCCACAGCGGCCTTGGCCCTTGCAGGCGTCGCTGCGAGGAGCAGGGCACGGATGGACACAGGAAGCGGCGCGCAGCGCGGGGTCGGCTCCGGCACGGCTTCCTCGTCTCCTGACCGCAGCGAGCAGCGGGCTGGCTCCGCGAGCGTGCGCCGGCGCCGCTGCGAGCGCCGCCGATTGGCTGCGGCCGCGGGGCGGCTGCGCTGGAGCCTTGTTAAGGAAGCGCCGCCGACCGCGCGGCCCCATTACATAATGCTTCAAAAAATAGCCGTGCGGCAGCCGGGCCGCGCTGCGGCGGGGCACGAGCGCGCGGCCGCTCCCTCCTGCGCCGCGCGCCCATCGCGCCGGGCACCGCGGAGACTGCACGGGGCCCATGGTGCCCTTCTGCCCCGGGACCGCACCGGGGACCCCGGCAGCCCCAGCCCTGTTCCCACACAGCCCGGCTGCTGGGAAAGCACCACGCAGGGCACGTTTCCAGAGGAGGACTGCCTGGGAAGCCAATTCCCGGCCTATATCAAACACGTTTGTGTGCGCGAAGCTGCTGGCACGAACGAGTTTCCAGGCAGGCACAGTGCTTCCAGAATTGCAGCACGGCAGGGCCTGGGCTCCCTCCTCTGCTCGCACAGCGGGCGCCGCGGCAGCGAAAGGGTGTCGCTGCGGCGCTCCAGCCGCGCTGCCTTCCTGCCGGCTATTCCTGGCGTGTTTACCTGCGAGCGCCAGGCGGAAACGCTGACGTCAGGGCGGCTCCGCGCCCGGCCCGGCCGCCCGCCGGCGCAGGGAGCAGTGCAGGGACACAGAGTAAGGCAACAACACACAGAGGGGTGCAGCGGCACACGGAGCGGTGCAGCAGCACACAGAGCAACGCAGCGGCGCACAGAGCAGTGCAGCAGCACAAGGAGCAGTGCAGCGGCACACAGACTAATACAGCAGCACATGGACACGAGGCACCGGCACACAGACAGGGACAGTGGCACAGGGACAGGACTCTGGCACATAGACCCAATGTCCCAGCACACGGACCCCTGGGTGGGTGTCCCACCACGACGCTGGCACCAGGGCACCAGGGCGAGCCGTGCCAGCCAGGGGAAAAGGCCTCTTCCAGCCCCTTGGCACCACAGTGCAGCTCAGCAGAGACACCAAGACCAGCGCCCCAGTGTCCGCGCTGCCTGTCCCGCACCCTGCCTGGCGCCCACCTCGCGGCACGGGGCTCGCAGTGGATGCAGCCGCCCAGGGCCGTTGCTGCCGGGCAGCGCATGGGGCTGCGACGACGCGCGAGCAATCCTGGCGCGCTCAGGCACGCTGCCAAAGTATGCAGTTTAAAGGAAATGTTTAATAAAGACACGGGAGCCTCAAACTGTTTATTTTTCCTTGCAGAAAGGTGGAGAGACGAGGTCCCTGGAAAGGGCCTGGCAAAGCAGAGGGAGCCGGAGCTGCCGGAGCGGAGCGAGGGCCGTGCCGGCCGCCCCCCCGCGCCGCCCCCGCTGCCTCATAAACCCTTGGGGGAGCAGCAGCCCATTAGAGACTCTATTAAGTCCCCCGTTAGTTAGGTGTGAACTCGTTACCCCCTCTACCTGGGGGTGGGATTCCACTTGTCGGACATTAGCACTTTAATAAGCGCTTTAACCACTTGGGCCTGGACTGCGAGAGGGCCAAGGAGCAGCCCAGAAGCCCAGGGAACGTCTTCCTTGTGGGAATGGTATCCCATGGGAACAGTGTCACCTGCAGGAAGGCATCCCCCATGGGAATGGCATCTCCCAACAGAACGGTACCCACACAGGATCACCAGAGACCTGCAGCTCCTCCAACCCCCCAACCCCTTGGGCAATCATGTGAAGGTGGAAAGAACCGTTGGTGCCAAAGCCATGCGAGGCGGGAACACGGGATGCTCCCAGCACCCGAGCACGGCCGGGTCCCAGTGGGCATCGCCGGGATCCCGGTGCCGCAGGGGGCACCGCCGGGGCGGCGGCACGAGCGATCACGGCCCGCGCGCTCAGCCCTTTGCTCCGCACCCTGCCGCCCCGCGTGCCCGGGCGTCCCGGCTCCTTCGCTCTCGGCACGGCGACGCGCCTCCCTTGTCTGCAGAGCTTCGCGCACGTGCGGGAAGGTTCGGCGCGCTCCATCATGACCTCATACAAAACCAGTTAATTAAAAGGTAGGGCGCAGGAGGAGGCACAGAAGTGGCTTTGTCTTGTTAGAATAATAAAAATAGGATCACGTGTAGGAAAAATGGCGAACTTTCATCTCGGTTATAAAACACCTCTGAATCTGGGGCCGGGGCCATCCCTGTGGCCGCGGGCCAGGCTTCTGGATGCAGCCCATGTGAGTTAATGTCATGTTGGCAGAAACAGTTGCAAACTGCAGCCCCAAAACAGTCTTTCTGAATCCAAAAGAGCTGCATTTGCAAGAGGGAAGTTGCAACCCAAATGAAGAAGCTACAGAAGTTACTTAAGAGGCAGCAGCGTGTTTTCCCTTTCAGAGCTGGCGCAAAGCGATTTTTCCCTTTCAGAGCTGGCGCAAAGCGACTCTGCAGTTTATGGCTATGCAGTGACCCGTCCTGCAGCCCCTGCCCTCCCCATCCCGAGTCTCCTGCTGCTGCATGGGGAGCGCGTTGTGCCGCGCTGCTTGTGCAGCTGCTGCAGTGGCTCCAGCGGGGCTACGGGATGACCAGGGGGCTGGAACACCTGCCCTGCGAGCAAGGGCTGAGGGAGCTGGGCCTGCTCAGCCTGGGGAAGGGAAGGGCAAGGGGGGACCTGAGCAGGGGCTACAGACACCTCAAGGGAGGCAGGGAGGAGGAGGGGGCGGCCTCGTTGCAGTGCTGCCCACTCACAAAACTAGAGCAAACGGCCACAAACTGAAGCACCAAAAGTTCCCCAGGAACTTGAGGAAACATTTCCTGCCAGTGAGGGTGCCTGAGTCCTGAACAGGCTGCCCAGGGAGGCTGAGGAGTCTCCTTCTCCGGAGGTCTCCAAACCCGCCTGGACGCAGCCTGTGCCCCGTGCTCTGGGTGACCCTGCGTGTGCAGGGGATGGACTGGGTGATCTCCAGAGGTCCCTTCCAACCCTAAGGACTCTAGGATGTAATGACTGTTTAAGGGGGTCTCTCTCACCCTGCTTTATTGCTATTCTGTTAACTAAGGCACTTTTTTCTTTGCGAAATGCAATACAAAAATGAGCCCAACAATCTGATCAACTTTCCAAAATATTCTTAAAAGAGTTTTTTGGACAATTTGTATTTGCAGGACACAGAATGATGCAATAAGCGCTTATGAGCAAACACTCGAGCTGAACTCACTTTCTGGCTTTTCCGCTCATAAAGAATGGGGACGTCCCGAAACTCTTTTGGCAGGATCTCCTCTCCCTGACAGGCCTTGCGCGGCTCAGCCATGAAGTAATTTACGGCACAGTCAGTGAAACCATTAAGCAGCAGATCCAAAATAGCACATTTCAGGGATAAATGGGAAGCTCATGGCCCAGAGTTTCTCTTTCCAAGGCAGTGTTTTGCCCTCCAGCCTCTTGAGAGCTAAAGTTAACCGCTTTACTGGAAGGATAAGGACAGAAGGTGGTATGGGGCAATGAGACGGGACAAAATCCTGCAGGACCAAGTGCTCTGCACAGGCCAGGCCCTGGAATTGGTTTTGCTTTTTCTTTTTTTTCTCCCCAGTAATGACACTGCTGGGGACATAAAAACCAGGTGCTGAAAACTGCTTCTCAGGCTGCAAAAGGGAAAGGAAGATATTGGCCTTTCCACGTGGGACTCTGTCTGATGAAATCAAGTATTCAAATGGCTTCTGTTTATATGGTATTTTAAAAAATAATACTAATTTGTAGAATTGGCATCTGGGGTGTAAGTACACATACCCTGGGAGAGCACTTACAGGGCCTTTGTGAAGCTAAGTAATAAACACTTTGTCTTCACCATGCTATTTATGGGTTGCTTGGGGGCATCCTGCTCTCTTTCTGCCCCTACCTGGGCATAAAATTATTGTGGAACTAGGTTTTAATAAGGCCAACAGTAAATCTGAATGACCACACATGCACAGGCAGCCCCGCTCCCCTGATCTCCAGCATTAATTATGAAGCGGGACTGTTTACACAAGTACATACCACTTTCCTGCCTTCTTTTTTGTTTATGTCTAAACCTCTATAGACATAAAACTTTGGAATTCGCTTTCGGAATAAAACTGCAATTGGGACTGCAATAACTGCTAGAGCAGAGCTCTGCTCCTGCTCCCGTGGTCGCGGTCACCTCCGTGGCCGCGCGGATCCCCTGCCCTCCTTTCCCTCTCCGTTCCTGTCCGCAGGCCTTACAGGCGTTGAGGACGTCACCAGCTCCCCAAGCACAAGCGGAGAGGATGGGCAGAGGAAAGAGCAGCCGCAAGGGCATCAAGGACAGGATCTACATCAAGGAAAGGATCCCACGCCGACCCGATGCCTGGGGCTCCTTTCTGACTATCTCTGCTCTTCACATACTGCACAAAAACACGTGGAGACCTGGAGGCCGGTGGACTCAGAGAGGATCTTCCTGCAAACAGGTTTGGGGTGAACTGGTAGGTATTTATTTGACCCATCAATTTCCCTTGCAAGTTAAAACATCTTTCAGTTCTGGAGATGGGCATGAATGAAGCCTCTCTTCACTGCAGAGCGCAGCTGGTGGAGGCTGCACCGCTCCGTGCTAAGTCTGTACTAAACACCAGCAAATTCCTTCTGCGTGGCAGGGTTATCCTCGCTACGAAAAGAGCAAATAAAAATAACGTGTGTTTGGCCTCTCGGATCTCTGTCATGGTTGCACATCCCCTTCCAGGGCACTCTCCCAACCCCAGCCTTAGCGTGCACCCCAACAAACCACCCTCACGGTAATAGCAAGTAATCACCTGGGGTGACACATAGCACCTCTCCTTCCCAGTTTAAGGAACACACAAACGAACAGAATTTACTTTTTGTTGATTTGAGAGAAGTGAGCAAGGCGAGAGGGGCCGCCGAGGCAGTTCCTGAAGAGACAGCCCGTCTCGCCATGGCACCAACGCGGCACACGGAGGGGACGCTGCGCACACGCTGCACATGGGCACGTGTTGAGAGTGCCCAGGACACCGGGGTGCCCCGGGCCGCGCGCTCGCAGGGTCTCCTGCTCCTGGCATCGCACGGACATCGGTGACGGACACGCGGTGGTGACGGACACGCGGTGGTGACGGACACGCGGTGGTGACGGACACGCGGTGGTGACGGGCAGCGCTGGCAGGCGGCAAAGTGCGAGGCGCGCTAATTAAACATACTGAGCTAATAACCTTCCATTTTGGGACTGGTATAATTCATAATTTAATGTATCGCTGCCGAGACATTAACCTTTCAATAGCTGGCGTTGTGCCCACGGCAGCCTTAGTGCTGACCATCTTTCAGGAAAACGAGTATTATTGTTAAAACAGGTATAAATCATTCATGGCTTCAGCTTCTGTGTCAAACTGTACATGAAAATAAGTAGTAGGCTGGGTAATTTATTTACCTTTTGGTGGTTATTTTTATGATTTCACGATCATATTCTGTGATTCATAAACATTGGCCAAATGCCATTTTGTACTCATTTTAGCATCTCAGTATTGCAGCAGTTACTCTGATTTTCACCTTTATCAGTTCAAGACTGATGCAAAATTGCTTGATTCCAGCACAAATACAATCTCATTTCAAGGAGAAAAACTTATTTTAAGCAAATTCCACCATATTCAACCTGACCACTGTGTCTCTCCTCCCCGTCCATTTTGGCATTTCACTGAAAGAAACATTTCTTTGAAGATTCACCTAAAACAGCCCAGATTCAGTGACTTCCAAAAAAAAAAAGAAATGAGCAGTTTCTGGCTGAGGAACAGACACTGACTTTGGAAAGAGGAGACTACCAGAAGTTGGGGCGGTCTCCAGAGCGGCGCAAGGCAGCGGTTGCTGGAAGGAACCTGGGCATCCCGAAGACCCTCCCGCTGCCCCGAGGGGCTGCGCCGACCGAGCAGGTCACGTGTTGTTTCCAAAACCACGTCCCCATGGATCTCTGGTGCTCGGTGAAAGCCCGTCGGAGGCCGCCGGGCGCCAGGCCTCTGTTTCGCACAGCTGGCCCCGATTCACCGGCATTCCATGTCTCTCAAAGCGCCACAAACTCCCACACTCGCTAAGACGGTCAATGAGCAGGAACTGGCGAGATAGACGAGCTGCGGGCTCGTTATCTGCACCCCGTATAGCAGAGGTATTCAGACGTTTTGGACCAGGGGACTCCTTTCAGCTCTCGGGGGATCTATTACACGCTGCCATGTACTTTAATCAAAAGTTAACGGAAAAGATCACAGAGCTAAAATAAACGAAAAGGCCAAGCAAAGGAGAATAAAGTCCGAAATTCTGCATTTCAGGTACAGATTGACCGCAAGTGAGGAAATGTTTATCTATAAAGCAAAAGGAGAGCAGAGTGAAACCAGCTCACTTCAAAATAAACACAGTAAAAACAGAGCAGAGCTTCAGGGCCCGTTTCACCCGCTGCACTGGCCAGGCCCAAGGGAAGCAATCCTGGTCTCGTTCATGGAGCAATCCCCCTCCCAGCACAGACAGGAGCGAGGACGAGCGGTGGCCAAGGACCCCGCGCTCGCCCCATGCACACGGAGCCTGGTGGCAGCCCCAGCCCCTGCACGTCCCCGAGACACTTCCATGGAACCCCTGAAGACACAGGGCAGCAAGCCGAGCAGGGCGCGGAACCACACGAGCCGGTGCCGGGCATCAAACACGGCACCGGCCTGGCACAACGGCGGACTGCCTCCCTTTGCTCTTACTAACCGTAATTGGAGGAACGAGGACTTAGCACTCCTCCAAGGAAAGATTCCTGAAAATATGCAGGCTGGGGGCTGATTTTTAGAAAAAAGCTCTTCCTAGAGATGCTTCACTGATCTGCC
>JAUBOD010000894.1:2180442-2190817 GCA_032353885.1 Nothura maculosa | reverse complement strand
CGCGGGAGCCGCGTCGAGGCCACCACGGGGGCACGGGGCTCCCCGGACGGGCTCCGCGCACCCCCTGAATGGGCTCCACGTGCTCTCGGATGGCTCTGCACATTTCCCACACAGGCTCCACACGCTCCCATGTCACCCGGCCACCACAGCTCTCCCGGCCACCCCTGCGGTTACTCTAAATATACCGGTACGTTCACTGCCCTCATGCATAACAAAATAAAAAAGTGCTCTGACCACCATCACCACCACAAACTACCCAACAACAACAGAAAAGGAAAATCCTGACCTAAAGCATCTCTCATTGAGCTGGAAAATCCAAGCTGGGGACTTACAGCATTTTCTTTAAATAATGCACCAGAAATAGTCTCCTGCTTCTAGTATTAATCTCATTTCCTTTCTTCTTGCACCTGCTAATGTTACCTAACCCATAACTCCCTTTCTCTTCCCCTCTTACAAGTTTATTTATTATGGCTATTTTACCAGCTATTGGTTCAACACACGCCATGCAAATATTCATCACTTAGTTCTCCGGGTAAATTGTATTTAATCAGCGCAGGAGAGAAAACAGCATAATTACCGATGCCGGATACCATTGCACCAGAAGAAATTAAACCCCGTCTGGAGGCGTTGGGCGCCGGCGGGTGCCCGAGCATGGGGGCAGCCGGGCGCCCCATCCCGCCAGCTGCAGCCGGGAAGGGCAGGGAGAGGGGCAGGGAGGTGCAAACCGAGCAGGAAAGCAGGGAAGGGCCGAACTTCTCGTATCCAAGCTGCTATATTAATCTTTTTTAGAATGTAACTGTAATACAGAAACATGAACTGTAATACAGAAAACCAAGCCTGTTGGCCAGAGATGGCACCCGCGGGCGGCACCTCTTCCATTCGTGCCGATTATAGCGCTTCTGCGTGACCTTTCTTTCCTTTCCAAGGTAAACACTTCCATTTTAAAAATACAAATTCATTTCCTGATCAATAAAGTACAAAGAAGCTATTACAAGAACAGGCAAAGAGGCAAAGGGATTCATTTAGAAGCCCAGAGGAAGGCGCGGGGCAGTCTGCTCCAGCGTGCCCTAAGCTCCTGGAATGGGACGTTGCATTCGTGCAGACCCCGAGCGAGGCCGGGCTGCGGTGTGGAGCACTTCGGAAAGACACTGTTAGTCATCGTGTGCCGTCGGTGCTCAGAACCGCTGCAGCTCCCAGTCTGAGCCAGAACAATGACCAGAAAGGCTGAGTGTTGTATTTTATTTATTATTTATTTTTTGCTAATAATACATCTGAGGTTTAGATAAGTAACTAAGAGGAAGGAGAGCTCCTTCCAGTCCATCCTGCTGCCGACAATTAAGAAACCTCAAAGTAATTTTTGAAAATGTCAGCGTCTCATTTAGCAAACGGATAAATAATGAATGAAGCATAATCACTGTCCTGTGCTGGTGGTACAGCTTCACGGTGTCATTAGTAAACTAACGGTATAATATCTTCGTGTCACAGTTTAATTATTTCTTGTAATTAGTTTCAGCAATGGATTGCACAGAGTCAGGCCCCCTGAGCTAAACAAAAGGTAATAGAACTTCCCGAGTCCCTGCATAAATCAATTATGAAAGTGTCCGGTGCTCTTGCTTGTTCGCTGTCATTTTATGCACAAAGGAGGAAGGACCCCGGTGCCCACGGAGGGCGACCCCCATGGGGCTGCAGGACGGGGCTGCAGGGCGCAGGACGGAGCAGCCGCGCAGGGCAACGCGGCGGGCGCTGCCAGGAGCAAGGGCTGCTGCTGGCCGGCTCACGCGGCGCAGGACGCTGCTGCAATCGCACATGCTGCAGCTCTTCATTCGTACAGCCCTCCAAACACGCGGGCACCAACCACCTTCCTCTGCCTTCCCTTTCCTCCTCCCTCTCTCACCACCACGGCGCTGGGTGTCTCGCTCGCATTTCCACACCAGGCCATGGCAGCAGCACCATGTCTGCGGCTTCCTCAGGGCGCAGGGGCAGCTGCGGCCGTCCCTGCGCCACGGAGCAGCCCTGCTCCACCAGGCGCCATCCCTGCCGCCTCCCACACAGCAGATCCTGCCCAGCTCCTGGACTGAGCGAGCGGGAGCAGAGCCAGCGCACAAGGACACAGGGATGCGCTCAGGGGACGCCCAGCCCCGGGCACGGTGCCTCTCCCGCCCGTGTCCATGCGCTGCGGTGCTGGCGAGGCCCATGGAGTCACCACGCTGGGCGCGGCTTGGGCAGAGCAAGGCCGGGACACGCTCCGGAGGTGTGCGCTGCGCAGGGACCATCCGCGGGGCCAAGGAGTGACCGCCTGGCGCGAGGCGCCCGCGCCCTCCTGCCGGAGCTGCCGCGAGCCGGTGCCGAGCGCGCCAGGAGGGCCGGGCGCAGGACAGGCCGCGGCCACGCGCTGCCATGGCGACCGGCCGCCTGTTCTCATGGCAACGGCCACGGGGCCAGCCGGGCGGGCGCCCGCGGGCCGGGCCGCATGCAGGAGAGCTGGGCGCCCGCGCGGGAGCACGTGGCGGCCCTCGCACCACTGCTGCCAGGGCCCAGGAGCGGCCACAGCCGCGAGGGAACAGCCGCTGGGAACAGCCACAACGAGGGCCAGGAAGAGCCACCAGGGCCGAGCAGTGGGAACAGCCACGAGGAGGGCTGGGAACAGGCACCAGGAGGGCCAGGAACAGCCACCAGGGCTGAGGAGTGGGAACAGTCGTGAGGAGGGCTGGGAACAGCCACAACGAGGGCCAGGAACAGCCACCAGGAGGGCCAGGCTTGGTGCAAAACTCGAGAGAGCTCCCTGCGTGGGCTGCCAACCTCAGCCACTCTGCTAAAAACCGGTACAGCAAACGCTGCTGCCGCAGGGAAATGCAATCACCCAGTTTGTCATTTTCATCAAAATCCCTGTAAATAAGTATCAAGCAGTAAAGAGCGCAACACGCACTTAGTCAAAATGAATACTCAAAATTGAAAAAAAAGGCTCATCATAGCAGTATTATGGGTGTTTCCTGCAATTCTTTGCAGTTCGACACATTTCAATGCCTCCTTTCGATAGTACAGAAAATTGTGATGCTGTGATACCCATCGCCCCATTGTCCCTCATTTAGAGAGGGGTAGGATGAATCTGGCACGTATATTAAGTCTCTGAAAACATAAAACATGAGAAAAATATCTTTAACCCAGATTTTTATTTTAATTTTGCCTGCTTCTTATATTGCTTTTTATAGACAGCCAATAGTCCGGAGTCTTCCCCGCACAACAACCTTAATACAAACTGAGCCTCAAGGTGTCTTTGGCTACGCTCGTGGTGCGGAGCGATGCAGGGAGTGGGTGCCCTGAGGTTCCCTAGACCTCCACACAAACACACTCATGTCCCTGCCCCATGCCCACCGCATCTTCTCCTAGGGATGTCCCTGCCCAAGGCCCTGCTGCAGCCTCCCATGCGCAGGATGCGCAGGCCTCGGCACCTGCCGGGCCCCCCAGCTGAGGAGGAGACGTCTTATTGTCATCAACACGTTGCGGTGGCCCCGTGCACGTCTACCTAATCCCTCCCCTGAAACAGCTGCTTCCACACACCGCAATAATCTCCCTACTGAAAAGGGAACTGATGCCTATAAAGAGCAGAGGAACGAGCGTGAGTTTGCTGACGATTTGATTCCTGAACTTCTAATGGTAACGCTTACTGTACGCCTTCCACACGGACCTTTAATGCAGGAGCTGCAGCCACTCGCAGCAAGTTCATTACTGTGAAAGGAACCGGAGGGTTCACAGGTGAAACAACAGGTGCTTGAGCAATTCCCTCTACCTCCACTCTCCCAGTGACTTTATTTTCAAGTTTCACTCAATGATGGAGTTGTTTCTTAGCTCCTTGTGTGCTTAGCCATTTAATTAAAGCAATCCATATTGAATTCATGTCCAGATGCCTTGACCAGCAGAGCCAGCACCTCATTGGTATGCCAGCTGCTCGAGAGGAGCACGGCCCCTTGCATACTAATCGCAGGAGCGGCAGTGATTCATCAGCCTCCGATACCGCTGCAGCATCTACAAGCACTTATGACATGTAATTGGTGGTGCATAAGCAAGCCAGGCCACATTAAAAAGCCTACAGATAGTCAGAGATAAAAATTAATGACTTTTGCTTTGTGTAATCCTGTGTGCAGGGTGGGAAGGGGGAGGGGGGATTAATGGGCGAGCGGGCGGCACAAAGGAACAAAGAGCTCCTTGCCCTTGTTTACATATTGCCCAGCAGGAATAAAAGCAACGCCAAGCGGTAGGGGAAAGGCGAGCGGGGCTTTGGGCACCAAGGCTGCTCGCCCTTCCTCACACACGCAGGATTTCCACGCTCCCTATGGCACAGCCAGCCTCCTTGGAAGGCCCTTCAGGGACCAATGTCCACTGCTGTTAGTCATCCTCTCCCAGCCCCGCAGGTCCTTAGAGGAGCCTCTGGACACAGTGACCCGTGTCACCATGCGGGGAGGAAGAGGCCACCACGGCCGGTGGTCACGAGCGCGGAGCAGAGCAAGGGTCAGGGGGACGGGATCAAGGAGGAAGAGGAGGAAGGCAAACTAAGGAGAGCAGACAAATACAGGGTATCACGAAACCACCACAGCAGCTTCTGAAGACCAAGTTCTCTTCAACATATCCACTCATCAATGCTGTCACTTGGACCTTCCCATTCCTGCCATAATCTCCCTTTCTGCCCCAGTAAGGACTAGTCTCTGAAACAATTTTGAAGAAAAATGTATTTTTCTACTTCTATTTCCTTTAGCATTTGCTTTCTCCTCTGAAGTACTGGTGAGATGTGTCCACCACGGACACCTGGGCTGCTGCACACTCAACCCAAACAACTGCCCTCCTCCTCCCAGCCATTCCAGGCTCGCAGGTCTCACAGAAACACAGGCCTTTACGCAGCACAAACCAGCGCAGGTCTTTCAGCTTCCCCATCCCTTCAGAGTCCCGAGGAATAGCGGGGAAAGAAAGTGCCGGGACTCACACAAACAGAAAATCATTGGTATCGGCAGGCAGCTGAGCAGAACCTCCGAGCCATCCGCTGTGCTTAAGCTCTGCTGCTGGGGAGCAATCTTGGTTCTGCTATCCGTGCTCTTTATTTATCTGTTACATTAGCTAATTTCACCTGTTTTGCAGAAATATTGGCCAAGGGAAGGTGAGGGAAGTGGAAACGGCAGCTGCATCCACAGCCACCGTATGATTTATTTACAACTGGGGCTTTGTGGTGCAGCTAGCTAAAAGAGGATTAAATTATGCTTTGTAGATTAAGAGCCTGAACACTATAAAACTCCTAAGCCTTTGTATGCTAAGCAAGAGCTCCGGCTCCCGTAAGAGCTTGCAGCAGATACCCAGAGGACACACACAAGACTTTGCGCTTCCGCGCTGCAATGTCTCCTTCATAAAGGATGATAATATCAAACGTCTTCCGCAAGCATTTTATTCGTACAAAACAGTCAAACCCAGTCTTAACACCCGGTGATTGCCACTCATCTCCTTCATGCAAGCTCCCCAGAGACCTTCCTCGCTGCAGCAGTGCGGTTTCCAGCGATGCATTATCAGCACCTCACCATGTGCTCCGCACTGCACGAAGGCGGCCCCAGCTCTCACAAGTGCAGTCCCTGCAGCTCCTACCGGACCAAGGGACCGCACAACATGCCCACACTAACAGCCCCTCGGGCCCTTCCTCTCCTTCCTCTCTTCTCAAACAGAATTTATAAGACGCATTCACTGCATTCTGCTCTCCAAAGACCTTGTCCAATGCTTAGGCAGTATTCTGCTCAACACAAGGTTAAGCAGCGTTGTCTGGAGCTGAAGTAAAAGACCCTTGGAGTCTACAACAACATACCTGAAAAACTGCATGAGGATGGGGAAGATATTTTTGTATTTTCTGCTAACACGGAGGCAATTCCCCGAGGAGCAGCAGAATCACTTCTTCCCATCTCTGCTCTGCCAGGAGAAAAGCACCGTTTCGGTTTGCTGTGCAGATGCAGCTACTTTCTGTCACCAACGACAGCCCTGGCTGGTAATCGGCTTCCTGATCAGGTTTAAAGAAAGTTTTTCTTGTAAAATGGTTTGAGAACACCAGTATTTTCAGTACATGACACGAGCTGCACATTTTAAGGTAAGTCTTTCTGTAGAAGTGAAAGGGAACGGGCTCCCCGAGAGCCAAAGGGCTGCGGCCCAAGGGCAGCTCTCAGCTCCCAAGCGGCAGGGGCTGGGCTGTGGTTCAGCCTCTCGCTCTGCTGCAGCCTGGGCCTGGCCGGGACGGAGCTGCCATCCCTGTACATGGGAGTCATGAGCCGGGTACCGCACCGGAGCTGCCTCCCCTGCACAAGGAGCTTTGTGATCCCTGCACACGGGACCTGCGATCCCTGCACAAGAGCTGCGATCCCTGCATGCTGAAGCTGCAATCACTGCATGCCAGAGCTGTGATCCCTGTGCTTGGGAGCTGAGATCCCTGCACAGCAGAGCTGTGATCCTTGCACATTGCAGCTGCAATCCCTACAGCTGGAGCTGCAATCCCAGCCTGACACCGCAGACCGGAGCAGAGCCCACAGCTCCCTTGCAGCCCTGCTCCGGTCTGCACACAGGCTCCCTGTTCCCCACGCACCCTCAGCCCAGGGATGCTCCTGCTGCCATCCAGCACCACAGCTGTGCCGCAGGGCCCCATCGCTCACAGGTCCCACAGGCACCAGGTCCTCACTGGGAGGGAAGCAGCCGCAGCAGAGCCCGTGGCCTCCATCCGCCCTCCTCTGCTCCCTCTCCTCCAGCTCCAGGCCACCCGGGCTGTGGGACACATTCCCAGCAGGGAGACCCCACGGAAACCCGCAGGCTTCTCCCCAGGGAACCTTTAAGGGAGGGCGCTGCCCTCCACTGGGACACAGCGAGCTCCTCATGCCGCTGCAGAGCCCAAGGGGAAGCAGTTCTTGCAAGGCAGGTGCAGCGATGAGCAGGGCTCTGAGAGCAGGCGCAGGAAAGGAGGCCTGAGTGGGGATATTAAACGTTAACTGCCCAGGAATAGCTAAAAACGGCACGTTAGGCAGTAATCACTAGGTAACTGTCTCAGACAGACAGAAAGAGAGGGGAAAAAACCTGCAGTCGCTATCTTAAAAGAGAACAAGCAGATCTGAGTAATCCAATTTAGGGGAGATAAGAGTCTGCTGGTAGCACTGTCCTTTAGCTGGACAAACGTCTTTGCGCGAGTGTCAACCCCAATCGTGGCGAGGTCAGCGCGCCGGCCCGCAGCCTAATGTACTCCTCAATTGCCTGAGTGCATTTCCCAACAAACACAGGGGCCCAGCAGAATTGATTTCCAGCAGGCCGCGCCGGTCCCTAACGCAATTACAGCAGCGAGGCAGCTTGCAGCAGCCCCCGCGTCCAAAGGAGAAGCCAGCGGCGCCGCGGTCGCCCCTCCGAGAGCAGCTACCACTTACCTGTGTGGAGAGCAGAGCAACTCCTCAGCTCCTTCTTGGGCCCGGAGCCCTTACAGAGGCCATGGGGGACGCGGGGGCCCTTCCTCACGAGCTCAGTGCGCTAAGGAGATCGCAGGTCGCAGTGCTCCAAGAGGTGAGCGCCATTCCCAGCTAGCACCTGGCGCGGCCGCGGGGCGCCTGCCGGGCTCGGACCCTCTCCAGAACTGGCTCCATCCCAAGCAGCTCCCACAGGTGAGCTCCATTCCCAGCACACACCCGGCACAGCGCCGGCACAGCCATGGGCATCCGCCGGGTTCGGACCCTCTCCAGAGCCGGCTCCATCCCGAACAGCGCCTCGCTCTCCAGATGGAGGAGAGAAGGGGCCGGGGCAGACGCCCCACGTGTGGGCGGCCGCTGGAGCAGAGGCGCAGCCCGATGTGCCGCCCAGCCTGCATGCCCGTACCGTGCGGCTCACCGACCTCTGCCTTCGCCTCACCACGGAGCGCGGTCCAAACGCACTTTAATGAACAGCTGAATTCCTGAGAGGGGCTCAGACAGCTCCTTTCTCGGGGCTGCTGCTGTGAATCAAACCATGTCTAGAGAATCATTTGGCACAGAAGAACCCAAACTAATTTTTTCAATGATAAGTAGCACCAGATTTGCATAACAGTCAGATAAGGGCAAAATCACTTCTCCTGAGTTTCCTGTAATTCGTATTTTTCTCTCTCAGTGAAGGTCTGGACTAGTTCTGAATGCTTGAGGAGAACCCCAAGCTCTGCAGTTCTGTATAAAGATAAGTTGAGGCTTCCTACCGGGTCTTCTCCAATGGCCCTCCCCAAAGCACTGACGTTACCTAGCACTGGATACACCAGCAAGGTTCTTTTTTCATCGGAATAGAGTACTACTTGCCTCCAGAAGCAGATGAATTTTGCTAAGACAGAAAATACAGTAACCACACACCTACTGCATGCAGTGAAACTTTCCAGATTCCATTGGATCCCAACACGGATCCCAATACAGACCCCAACACAGCAACCTTCCTGGGAGACATGAGGAAGTCCATCCCAGGAAACAGCCAAGGCGGGCGGCCCAACTCCCTGCGCTGCTTTTGGAGCACTGGGGAGCGCTGGTGCTGCCCTGGGCACTCAGCACGAGCCATCAGCTCCCCTATGTCCGCTGCTAGAGTCAGGAGTTTTTTGGTGTTATTGCCTAGCATGTGATTAAAACAAGAGCACAGAAACACCAAGCTCCACATGCTGAAGTTCAGGAACTAGAGAAAGGGGATTGGGGTGAGTCGGAGGCCAGCGGCCCCTCTCCAGCAGCATCCACAAGGCCAAGGCTGCAGGAGCAGCACAGGGTGATATTCCTGTGGCTGCTCAGGCTTCCCAAGCTGGAGGTCTTCTCCAGGTGACGTGGCTCCACACCCAGCAAGGAGCCTCTATCCACATCCAGCAAGGAGCCTCTACTCCACAAATGCATCTAATTCATCCTGAACCCATTTACATGTTTGTCCTCTACTGTACCTGCTATAAGAAACTACCTACATTAATTACGTGGTCTGTGAAAAGACATAAATTTTTCTTTCCTTTTAACCTTCCCTGTCCACTTGGTGACTACTTCTTAGTTGCAATTACCCTCTAATATTTTGTCTGTCCCACTCCCAATTTATAAACCTTTGCTGCACCGCTCATCATTGCTTCCATGGAGGACAAACACCAACCTTTCTAGTCGCTCCTCTCGTGGGAGCTGTGCCGCATCTTCAGTCACACTTCCAGTCAACTCTGTTGCTCATGTCAACAACTTCAACCAGGTGCGCGTGTGCTACTTGTCGTTCCAAGGCTGCAACAGTTACAGCACGGGACTCCTTTCCCCCGTTATCACTCCGGTAAATGCTGCGAAAGAGCAGAACCGGCTCCTCAGAATCTCACCGAGTCGCCGTTTCCCCGCGGTGCTGGTGCTCCAGTGCAAGGAGGCTCCGCGGGCACCAAGCTCTGCCGGGGAGGCGGCCGAGCCGCGCACAGGGCGGCCGCCGCAGCCGCCACCCGACCGATGCTCTCGGCGCGACACTATTTTGTGCTGGTTACATCTACGTTTCCTCCAGCCCGTCAGCTGCTGCCTCGGCGCGGCCCGTCTCCCCGCTGCCAGTGCACAGAGCCATCTGTCAGATTCTCAGCCTTATTTCCCTTTTCCTGTCTTTCTCCAAAGTAGGAGCAAATGGGGCCAGATTCCAGCTGTATTTTTCATCCTCCAATTAGCAGGCTCCAATTCATCACCCTGAGTATCTCCTGGCATCAGTGCCGAGATTCCCTCCTCACGCCTGGTAAATCGGTCTTCATTTAAAACCCTCTCTCTTAGCCCTAAATGGAAATCAATTCTGCAAGTTTAGCAAATAGTTAATTACTCCACAAAGAGGATTGATTGGCCTTTGATCACCAGAAAGCTCTGTAGTGCTATTAGTCTCTTTCATCTGTGATTAAACCGCAGAGAAAAAGAAACAAAAACTAAATTAGGCTTCTCCTGTTATCCTACAAACATTTAATGACGGGATAATCTCCTCGAGGTGTGTTGGGGGATACCACCCCTTCAGGAAGGCACCCCTGCCGCCTTGCACCCGAGGGCAGTGGGTGAGGAGCCCCGCAGCTCAGCGGCCGCCTCTCCTGAGGGGCCACAAGGTGGACAACAATAATGATGATAACATAACAACAGGCTTTCTTCAGATGTGCTTTGGCTGGCCTGGCCTCCTCAGCAGGACTGGACCCTGCCCGGCCCACGGGCAGCAACGTGTGCAGCTGCCTCCCCAAACGCTGGGATACTCCCGCCTTGGGCCCCAGCGCTCCCACAGCCCCAAGGCTGCCTGGAGCAAAGGGCTGCGCTCCGGCCACGGCCACCTGTGTGCTCGGCCCAGGCCACAGGAGAGGAGCTGGGAGTGAGCTCGTGCCAGGGCTGGGGTCGGGAGCGAGCCCGTGCCAGGC
>JAUBOD010000894.1:2146312-2163351 GCA_032353885.1 Nothura maculosa | reverse complement strand
GCGGGGCCGCTTCTTGGCATCATTCACACACAGACTTGCTACAGCGCAGCCATGAGAACAGACAAAGTTTGCATGGAACACGCTTAATGATTCGTTTTGCTTGTGAAGCAACAGGATAAACTTTTTTTTTTGGTAGAAAATCAGTGATAACAATGCAAAATTGAATGGAACTTGGAATAAACTCTACCCAGGACACATGGGCAAAATATTAAATGCTACTGGAAAAGCCCGCTGTTGCCGGATACCAGGAGGTGCTATGAAAGTCAACTCTGGGCAGGAAACTGATATTCTGACATGCTTATATGCTGACATGCTTATAAACTACTACTTATATTTTTAAAGAAGTGATATGTTGATCGTTTTCATGTTCATATTCAATTAATAAAGTGGAAGATGCACCTATCTTTAAATTTTTAAATTGCTGAAAGCATGGATCACAGCCCATGTAAACAACGCATGTATTCTGGACAACGTTTCTTTGCAAGCGTTCTCCATACATCTGTGATACACATTCAAAAGTGTCAAACACTCTACACTAATAAAAAACAATAGAAAAAACACATTCTGAAGCACAAGAGCTTAAATAAATGGCTGCTGTTGTAATTCTCCCGTAAATGCCCCAGCTGGGGTCGGATGATTTAGCTCTGCCCCGTGGCACAGCACCAGATGCCTCAGGTTCCGTGGCGGACCAGGCGCTGCCCCGGCACCTTGCTGCCGTGCTCCGACGCCAGGCGTGGCTGACACGAGCTGCCAGGTCTCAGCAGTGGCAGGTGAAGCGGCAGAGCCCGCAGCGCCGCGGTCGCTCCCTCACCCCGCCAGCAAGGCTGCAACGGGGAACACCACGAAACGCAACTGCACAACCCGCCACACTTCCCTAGGAGAGCCCTGAATCCAGAAGGAAAAGGCAAGAGCCAGGCAGGGGCAGTGCTAAGCTGGTGCTTGCTTTTTCTTCTGGGAAAGCCGCATTTGCTGCTGCTTCAGAGAGAGGAGGGCTTTGATCCGGGGTGAGCACTCAGGCAGGTTATTCCTTGTCGAAATGCAAACATTTGGTTTAGGCACTCGGGGATACGTCAGCAGGAGGAGAGAGGAGCTGCGGGAAGGAGCCCGTGCTGCTTCGGCTAACAAATCAGATGAGCTTCGCATTTCCACCCTCCGCCTCACGCACAGAGCTCTAAAAATAACCCCCAGGCTCGGATTTTCCTTCTGGAGTCACAGGCGCCGGTTCCCCTGCGCATCAGACAGGCAGGGCGGCCTGCCGAGGACGACGCTGCCGGGCGAGGGTTTCCATCCGCTCCCACGGAGCGCGGCTCCGGCCCGGGCGCCCGCTCGCTGCTCTCCCCGCGGGCTGCAGCACTGCCCGGCTTCCTGGAAGGTGATCCCAAGGCCACTAACTGAGGAAGTCGATTCCTCAGCTGACTGGTTTTTAAGAGAACATGTAAGGAGCAAATTCCCTGCCGCTTACATGTATCTGCCTGATGTCTTGGCGGGGACCTGGGGAAGCCTCATTGGGGGCTTTAGGGTCTTGAGGGCATGCGAGGCCACTGCGCCCTCCTGCACAAAAGCACCCAACGGCACTGGGTCATCCGCAGTCATTTGATAGTTTCCTGACATCATTTCTATGCAAGCAGTTAAAGCTGTTGCCATAGGAACACTAACAAACATGGGGACACACGCAGTTGTAAAATGGCCTGGGAGAGGAAGAAATATCCTCCAGCAACCTGAAAGGGCCCCGTCCCTCCACGAGGCCCCTGCGCACGCCGAGACCACCAGCCCCGCGTGTCCCGCAGGACAGGCCAGGCCAGCCCCGCGTGTCCCACAGGACAGGACAGGACAGCCCCGCGTGTCCCACAGGCCAGGACAGGACAGACCCGCGTGTCCCGCAGGCCAGGCCAGGCCAGCCCCACGTGTCCTCCCGTCCGCGGGGAGTCGCCTCACACGACACACCCGTGCAGTGCAGGCTGCAGCAGCGCTTGGTCCCAGAACAGAGGCTAATCCCCTCAGCCCGGGCTCCCTTGCCCTGTTCCATTGAGCACACACTCAATGACCGCTCGCTGCAGGGGAGCTGGGGTCCATGCTGAGCACTTGGAGCCACGAGCTCATTTGAATGTGATTTGCATAGCGCAGGTAGCCAGCACCCCCGTCCCCCAGTATCAACGCGCGGCAGGAGTCGCGGTCCCCGCGTTCCCACCCGCTGCTCCGCTGCCAAGTTGCAGTGCAAGAAAACAAGAAAGACCCTGTGCGCCAGCACAGGAGCAGCAGTGTTCACACACGAGGGCAAGATCATAATCAACTATTATTTTCCCCATGTAGTTCAAGAAATAGAAGGGAAAGAGGCTTTCTGTCCTCTTATTTTCTTGAGGAAAGAATGCAGAGCAGGATTTCCTAGACTAAATAATGGTTCCGTTGGTAGAATGGACAGTACTCCAGCTAGATTAGAACACGAGCCACGGATGACAGCACAGAACTTGGCAGAAACAAAACACAGAAAGTTTCTAACGTTTTAGCAAATGCATCTAAAAATGGATACTATCTGAAAGAAAGGGTCAGATTTTTTTTTAACGGGTCTATTCAGTTTGGGAACAAGACCATAATTCATCACTAATTCCTGAAGAATGACTGAAAAACACTCATATAAGTTTGCAATACTTAATCAGAGCTTGAATGACTGCTATTACTATAAGCCACGCCGTATGCTTTTGCCAGCACACAGCACCTCATATTTAATTTCTTCACCATTCCAGCTATGCACAAAACACATCCCCCTGCACTCTGTTTCCCCCAAAGCAAAGGCGGGTGCTGCTAGATGCGCGCTGGGCAGCGTGGCAGGCGCAGGGCACGAATGGCTCCGGGTGTCCCGGCAGGCGCTGCTCGGAGGGCACTTGGAACCGCGTTAGGGGCCGCCTGCGCTCGCGTCCCCCCGTCGCACCAGGGCCCCGCGCGGGCACCTCAGGGACGGGGACACGTGAGGATGTCAGCCCGGACAGCACAAGGGAAAAGAGGCACCACCAGTGACAGCAAAACGCCCAGAGGAGAATCAAATGGAAAATAATGTGCCGGTACTGAGGGCTTACGTGGTTTATGTGGAGAATTCCCGGATGCTCAACCAGATTGTTTCTATGTGCACAGGTGCCAAATTTGTGGAAACAGGGTCATTTTCTTAATTAATCATTGCAACCACTCACACAAGTTAAAAGTAGCAAAATAATGAACATATTTGTCACATATTTACCTTTTCTTACAATAGCTGTATTTACGTTTTCCTAGAGGCAGAAGATCTCAAAGAAAGCATGAGAGAAAAGACATAAATGGATGCGGGTGGGCAGCACCGGGGCCGTGCGCAGCAGCCGAGCGGCTCCCGCTCCCTCCACGGCCTCCTCATCCCCATCCCGGCGCTGCCCCTCCTCGTTTGCTGGGCACCCTCTGCAGTACTCGGCATTTTCCCCATGGGACGTTTTCCAAGAATGGGTTCCACAGCGCTCCGCTCCTTCCCTCCTTTCAAGACCCCAAGGGGAGCTCTCACAACAGCTAGTGCAGAAGTTCACCGAGACAGTATTTGCAGTGTGCTTATTACTGTATATATATATATATATATATATAAAATTTTATCTTGTACAAATTCAGAGGGAATAATTAAACATTTCCCTTAGCTCTTGGCAGTGACTTTTACAACACTATGTAATGAGTTATCTCATTTTGACCTTTACATCTAACCCACCTTCTGTGATTTGCGGAAGGTCTTTGCGCAGCGCACAAACCAAAACACCACGAGAGGACATGCACAGGCTACAGTGGAGCTCCACGCACACAAACATCAGGTATCCGCACAGGAAGCAGCCAAACTACTTCCTAGTGTTAGACTTAATAGCGAATTACCAAAGAGACAGTGCGCATTACTGCAATCTGCACATCAAACCCTGCAGAAAGCAACCTGCAATTATACAATTAGGCTGATACACAAGCTTCCCGCTCGTGTTTATCCCGCTGCCAATCAGGCTGCTTACTGGAAAACAAGGGCTGCGCACACGGATCAAGGGCTGCGCGCAGGGAGCCCCGCGCTCGCCCTCTGCTGCGCCCGGCCCTGCGGATCGCGCAGCCTCGTGCAGCGCGGCCGCACCTGCCTGGCGGAGCAGCCCTGCGCGGAACGGCGGCCGCTCCACGTGCCCGGGGCCGCAGGGCGGAGCAGCACCCCCATCCACCACCCTGATGGGAACGGCCGAGAGGACCCTCAAAACCTCCACCGGAGCCTTCTTTGGGAATCGCATCACTTGGCTGCGCTCTCCCAACCACAAAGACGGAAGGCGAGCACAGCCAGGGCCGGCGCTGGTGCTCAGCGTTCCCCATAAAACAGTGCCTGCAAATGACCAGACGTTGGGCACGTCTTGGGCTGCCCCGACAGGTCTGCTGGCTTGGAGGCAAGGCGCCTGTGATCGCTCAGGTCCCTGGGATGATTCATTCTCCCACTCTATCTCCAACCACACCTGTGGGAGCAGTTGTACTTCTGGCTCTTGTGAACATCACCCAACCTGCACCGCTGCAGCAGGAACGCCACGAGCTGAACACCTTGGAGCCTGGGCACAAATGGAGTGCAGGTCAGTCTGTCCAGCAGAGGCTGTTCGTACAGGATGACCAGACAGCAGCGCTCACATTCCCCAACACACATCCGTGTTGATATGAGGCCCTGGATTCCCTCAGAGGGGAGAGCCAGTGCATGCGAGAAGTGCCAAGTGTCTGCTCTCAGCGTGTAGAAATGCAGCCTTCCTCTCAACAGCAAACTCAGAAGGCAAAACCCACGGCTACGTTGGGTTCAGAAAGCAGGTGGGTGTTCAGCAGGCACTACCAGGCATTGCCGACCACTCCGAGACAGCTCCAACATCCGAACCATGCAAATTGTGCCACGTTTCCTCAACGGACAAGGGAAATTTCAGTATTTGGGAGACCTTTACTAGGCCACAAATAAATGGATCCTATTGTTCTCCTCCGTTTCTAGGGTAGAAGCGCTGCCCATCGCTGTCTAGAGGAGCACAGCACAGCAGTAAGAGCAAAGGTAGAAAATGGAGGATAAAGATTATAAAATTCAGTCACATTTTAAAATTTTCTGCTACAATAATTCACTTTATGTAGAATTAATGTGGCTGATTGAACGTTTGTGCTGTAATTTACTTATAATTAACATTTTATGGTGAACAGATTTCACCATCTCCTTCATGCTGTGAACTCCAAGCCATAGGTCAAAAATAGAGATGAAACAGATAAGCACAAAATATTCTCACTGAAATATTAATGAGATTTTAATTTACTACTTTAAAAATACATCTTTCATCAATGCCTGTATATCAAATCACTACTTTAATTTTTTTACATTGTATTAAAAATATAATGAACTTTCCTAACTGGTTGAAAGACCCTGAAATATCTATTGAGAGGAGACAGCCCAGGAGGACAAAAAGGTCCAAATATTCTGGGCTATTAAAAGTCTCACAGGATGATTGGATAAGGACCAGGCCCAACTCAACATAACACCTTCACCATTAGCCAACTCAACGGGTGCCTCTTTAGCCCCGCTCCAGCCCAGAGATGCTCTTCTTCCTGCTAAGGTTCAGAACCTTATCTAAAAACACAGTTAGTCTCTGTGAAAAACACCTAGTTCTCCACGCCTCTTAAACCACGTGTTTCAACACAGGTTGTGACGTTGGCTGTTAATCACAGTAAGGACAAGGAGCTGCCTTGGGAAGCCATTCTCCTGTTAAGCCACTTCTGGCTGTGCTTGCAAACCGCCGACCACGGCTGTGCCACGAGCAGGGACACCAGGAGCCGCAGCAACAATCGGGGCCACGGCAAGAAACCCGAGGACGAGCTGCATGCTTAGAGGTGTCTCTGCTGTTACCTGAAGAGACAGACCCTGCTCGAATACATCACCAGCTCGTCTGTAATTCATACAGTTTTCTATATTCAGCCTGTTATCAAACAGGGCCATTCCCAGAAGGGCTGGTGAAAGAGCATGGAGATATGGCCAGCGAAAGCTCCCAAGTCGGTGGAAGCGTTTTCTGCTCTTTTCTTGGTAGGCTGCACCAGTCCATTCCAAAGGCTCATTAGAATTTCAAATGAAAAGCTGAATAATACAAGCATTATAAATCTGCTCCAAACAACCTTTAAAATTCATCAAGAAAAATATACATGCAATTTTCCTTCTTAAATTGCATTGTTTTTCCTAAAGGTTTGTTTGCTGGGAATCAGAAGCTATTTGTTTTTAGGGTAAATCTGTCTTTTTTTTTTTTTAAAATGTTTTTCCCTTTTTAGGCCAAGGCCTCTGCTCACTGGCCTCCCTGGTCCTTCCACAGCTCGGAGAATGGAATCCAGACATCCTGCAGTTCCTCCTCTGTAGCCATAGGGTTTGGGGGTTTTCCCCTGTTTAAATCTATTACAGATGAAAAGCACAAGGTCTTTACCCGATTCCTCAGGAGAAAGGGGCGCGGGAGGCAGCGCCGCACCCCTAACGACCCAGGGAAGTGGAGGGAGACCCCAAGTGCCGGGGCCTCGGCAGCCCCCTTGGTGACACAGTCACACACACATCAGGTCCCCAAGGTCCCTAAGACAAGGGGACTGGGCTGATAAAGCAGCCTGGCTGCTGATTAGAACCACTAGTCCATTCAAATACATTTAAGAGCAAAATAAACTGCTAGGGATTCCTTCAACTAAGCAATGGCAGCAACGTCTACCATTTTCTAATACATATATTTTTTCTAGAATATCATTTACGTTTCTACTCAAAAATTGGGCTAAATCCTTGGCTTCCATGGGCATCTGCTAGAGGAAAAGCTGACGGCCAGACCCGAGAACGGAGCTTAGCTCCCACACGGACTCCCCAAACGCCCCTGCAAGCCCGGGAGGAAGCCTCGCTCATGCTCGCTCACGCTCTAGCCACAGGGCACCTCTACACAGCGAGCACGACGAGCGCACGCAACAGCCGCGCTTCAAAGCAGGAATAACGGGACTGCTCGCGTGGGCCAGGGGCAGCCGCAAACAAAGCAGACCTAGGTCAGCGCAGCTTTAGAAGCGGCAGCAGGTCCAGCCGGCCGAGCGGTTAAGGTGTCTCCAGCAGGGCAGAGCACCGCGCTGTGCTCCTGGCGACCCTCCTGCAGTGCGACGGGACGGGACGGGGCTCCTTGCGCGGGGCGACGCTCCCTACGGCTCCAGCAAAGCAGCCCTCGGCGCGCCAAGGAGGCCAACACAAAATAAATATATAAATAAACAAGCACTTCAGGAATAACAGTCAAATCTCACCAGATGCAGACCATGTCCACTCAGGCTCTTATTTTTCCTAAGTGCCTTTCCTTAGTAAAAGCCATCAAATATCATTGTGAATTAGTAATCTTTTTTTTTTTTTTTTAGCAGCATTGAAGAATTAAAGCAGGAGAGAAAGGGAAGGCATGCGAGGGAGAGAAAAAGAGGGAGAGAAAGAGAGAGGTTAAGCTCAAAGGCAGAGGGAGCGAAATGGACCAGATTATACAAAATTAAAAAGCAAATACGCGCAGACAATTTGTGCCGAGTGATTGCAAGCAATTACAGTCCGGCTTTTCTGGAGGGAAAATTGGGGAGGGGGGGGAAGGTTATTTCAGCTTAAAAGGAGACTTTATTCATTCCTGATCAGCTTCTCCTACTATTCTCTCTTTTATTCTTGGATATCAATTTAAAAAAAAATCACCCTTCAGATGTTACATGTCTAACCCTGGGAATCCCACCCCTGGGCAGAGAGGGAGGATTTCATCTTCCAATCGGCTCTTTCTATAGCCCTGAAAAAGCAATTTGCTCATAAAGGATAAAAAAAAAAAAAAAAAGAAAAAGGAAGGAAAGAAAGAAAGAAAGAAAAGGAGGGCAAAAAAGGAAAACCACAACAAGGGCACGCGCTCCTCTTGGAGGAGAGCTTCAATTTTGCTGTAATTGTCTGAAGAAGAGCTGCTTTGATCTGCAGAATTATTATTATGCTCCAGTGTCTGCCGCTAATGTCCCAGCTGTGCTCTGGCACGGGCGCCACAGGGCCGGGCAGCGGCGGCTGCTCCCGGCTGCCAATGGGTTTGGGGTGCCGCGCGCCCCATCCCGCCACGCAGCTCTGTACCTGCCACGCAGCTCCGTACCTGCCACGTAGCTCAGTACCCGTTGGTGCTGCTGGGGCTGCCGTCCCTCCATCAGGGAAGCAGAGCGCCCAGAGCCCGGTCCTGGCCTGGTCTGGGTGCCTCACCTGCAGGGGACACTGAAACGGGCCCTACAGTCCTCATCACATCTCTTCGATTTACAGAATCACACAGTCATGTTGTAAAATTCAGCTCTTAACACTTGGAACAAAATAATTTCTTGTTAAATTTTAAAATGTTTGAAATGCAGCTTTTTTTTTCCCCTGCTAAGGACTTTGACAAATTTTGCTGCTACATTAGGACTTCCAACTGAATGTTAATGTGGTTTCCTGAAAACTGAAAGCAGAAGTCTCATGCATGCAGCAGAAGCCATTGCCACTGCTGATTCCCAAACTGTTGCACAGAAGACACAGAAATTTGGCTATTTTCCTGTTTTCTTGCTCCTTCTGACCAACGCTCCTTGCCTTGGAGTACATGACTACAGGTATCAGAACCAGAAACGTGTCCTTATGCCAGGGAATGCCGACCACGAGTCCAGCGTCGAGGCCGCTCGGGCCTCCCACGGCCTCCCAGAGCCGCCTCCCTTCAAACACCCCCATTCCTGCTCTGCAAACTGCTGCCATTTGCTGTTGCAAGGAGGGCAACTCATCAACCAGGCGCTCAGAGGAATTTTCTTCAAATGCAAGATTTCTTACCCCCAAAGGACAGTTTTGAGGGCACTCATTCACCAAGGAGCCACTGATGGACAAGTATATCCTGGGACTCACTAAAAGCAGAGTAAGATCTTGGAGATGAGTGAGTGAAGCACTCTATGAACAAAATAAGATCTTAAAATCTTCCCATTATTATATTCAGAAATACTGTTTTAGATAAATGAGCTTCCGAAGCTCATTCAGAAGGCTTCTGAAGTCATATTTGTTGTATTTTTCTTTGCTTGAGCAGAGCTGGACTTCTGATAAGCAGCAGTCTGGCTTTACGTGAGAAGTGCACAAAAACAGCACAGATAATTTCTTCAAAGTCTCTAACATTCTTCTGAAATAGTTTGCCTGTAAAACACGCAGCACACACAGAACACACTGGGATGCGGCACAGCCCAAAGGATTTGTTGGCATTAGTCTGGGATGAGCCGCCTAAGTGAGGAGGGCTTCGCTGCTCCTAAGGACCGCAGACACCCCGAAGGCATCAATAGCACCGCTGCATCCCAGCACAAACTCGGGACTCAGCTACAAACACACCATGTGTCAGGCAGAGGAGTAGCAACGGCTCCATTTTGCCGTTCTCTTCTTCGGATACTAAGCACAAACAGCCAGAGGCAGAGCCGTGTTCCAAGGCCGCCCGGAGAGGCCTGTGCAGCCCTCACCGTGTGGGCACAGGCCTCTCCTGACGGGAACCCGCGGCCCCCGGCGCTCACTGAGCCCGAGCCCAAAGCCTCCGAGCGCAGAGGCGGGACGAACTCAGGGATAGAAATAATTCCCACACACAAGGCCCAATCCTTGGCTAAACTACTCTTTAGAAGTGAGATCCTGAAGTGACATGATGCCAGAGGCTTCGTAATGTCCGCTCACATCAATTCCAGAGGTTGCTACTGCTCTTTCGCATTATGGTTTAGCTAATTGGTCATTAGCAAGGCCACAGTCCTAGTTCCACCTCTGCCAGCAATGCTGCGGGGCAGCGGGTAACCCAACCCACCTTGGCCCCCGCGTGTCCCGAGCTGTGCGGCCGGGAAGCACGGCTCCACGGGCGGTGCTGTAGGAGCTACCTGTTCATGTCTGCATCCATCCCGCTGCCAGGCTACTGGAGTGCCTGTTACTGCCCACACCATCGGTCCCCTCGGCGCAGCGCAGACACCTTCCTGCAGGCGAGAGCCGCGCGGCGGCCATGGGGACGACGCAGCCTGCGCTCTGCTCAACGCTGCCCCGGGCACCCGCCGCCCAAGCGCCAGCACCACGGAGCTCAGGGCAGCACCTCCAAACCACGGGGCCGCTTTCCTGCAGAGCCCGCTCCGGACACGGCCGAGCACGTGGAAAGGCGGCAGGGCCGTCGTCACCGCCGTGTCGCAGACACCGCGCGGGGCGGCCCCAGGCTGCTCGGCACAGCCGCCCTCTCGCCCTGCAGGCCGCGTCCTGCCGCCTCCCGCCCCGTGCGACGTGGGCCGCTCTCTCTGCACTGCGCCGCGCTGCCAGGACACCCCAACCGCCTGCCTCTCCATTCCGGGCGCCCCAGCACGCGCTGTGCTACGTGCACCACCGCAAATCCCTCCCTAGATCACACCATAAATAAGTCCCTGCATAATTACTTACTAAATAGCTCATTTTAACACTTTTTCAGCACTGATAGTTGCCTAAACTCAACACAAAACGCAGAGCAGGAATTTTTTTAAGCACCGATTTCTTTTCGAGTTTTCCCTAGAGGCTGTTTACTGTTAGATTTTAAGTCCAATCTTTTCCTTTGCATAGGTATTTTTATGTTTCCTTAAGGCACCAAGCAGAGGAAGACAAATAGCATTAATTAAGCACGGGGCTGGAGTGGTGACTGTAAAAACTCCTGGCATTTCACTCTACCTTCAAGTGCCTCCCACCGATGAGCCACAATTGGGTGCGTTCTGCTAGGGCCACGTAGCACCGCGCACTTGGACAGGAAAGCAGGACCGAGAGCTGCTCCACGTGGCAATGATGGAGTAGGTCAGAAACCAATATTTGTAACAGTTTGATCTGTTTTTCCTTCTCCTGAGTATTTCAGGCCTGAAGGACACTTCCAGTTTGATTCCACGATTTCTGTTCCTCACCTTCTAAAGTTATTTCAGTTTCCTGCAGAAGCTCTAAGCCACTGAGGGTTTATTCTTCACCTTCCAGCCCCGCTCAGGAGGGCACTTCCCGCTACCAAAGGCTTCCAGGTCGCCACCGGCCAAGGGATTCCATACTGTCCTTTAGTTTAGCAGCAGGAAAGGCAGAGCAATGTGGAGCAGTGCCACCAGCGCCAGCACAAACACAGCGCGGGATCCCCGCACTAAGGAGGCATGACTCAGCCCCAAGCAGGCTCCTCGGGCCCCGGCCCTGCGCTCTCTGCAGCACCAGGACACACTCAACACCACCACCAAAGCCATGGCAGCAGTTGGCTCTCAGCTCCTTTTCCATTTTTAGTGGAAATAGGAAACAAATCTCTCAACCGCCTTCCTTGCTCAGAAGACCCTTATGCAGAGGTGATGAGAAGCACCCGCCATCCCCCCGCTCCTGTATCTGCAGAACCATCTGCACTCGGCTCGGAGTCCAGTCGAGCCCCGGCGTCCCCCCGGTTCCCTCCAGCACTAATTAGTAATGCAATCCCACAAAGAGGGAAGTTGCCCGAAACCTCCCCTCACTCACAGTGATTTATGTTCAATTTGTACAAATGGAGAAAATGAGATTTCAAATTTCAATGCCATTTCTGCAATGAGGTGATTAAAAGAGAGAGAGGTATTGCGTTCTACTGTATAGAATATTGATCCCAGTGCTATTTTCCTTAGCAATAACCATTAGCTCAGTATTATTTGCAAACCTCTAATGTGAACCTGGAGATGTAATTTACATTTGTGCTTTACTTATTTGCTTTAACAAAACAACACAAAAGCTTTAGGTCTTTCAATCTATCCTTATTGTCAATAAAATTAACAGTTCATAAAAAAATTAATGTATATGCAAAACCATCACTTCCGCGCAAACTGCACGAGGACTGTAAATGTTGTTCAGAACAAAAGGGAGATAAACTATTAAGAGCCGCTGGCCATTTCATAAATTGAATACCAGGCGAATTAAGACAGAGATCCCTTTTGTCCTCTCCTGCAATGTCAGGGCCCCTGGGAGCCGGCCAAACTTTGCCGAGCACCGGAGCGGCTCCGCAGGGACCGCGAGCGCCGGCACCTGCGCGGGGCGAGCGGAGCCGCACGGACACTGCCCGGGAGGCAGCACGGAGCGAAAACGGGAGAGGGCCCAAGGAGAGGCCTGGGGAGCGCGGGGAGCCCCAGCTCTTCCCAGCGCTCCCCCTGAGCTGCCTCTGCTACCCGCCGCAGTTGAGAAGATGGGAACAAGAAAAGAAGAGGGAGAAAGGGGGAAAAGAAACAGCTAATGACCCATAATTGCCATGATAGTGGAATAGGGCTCAGGCAGCTGTTTTACATTCCTGGTATGTATAGTATGCAAATATCTACAAAGGGCCGACACAGTTTCTCTATTGTGGATCCTGAGGGTAACCAAATTAGCCTTTGGCAACCATGGTAATTGGGAGGTGCTGTTCCCATTAGGAGTCCTGCAAATTATGAAGAAAAATGGACCAAAGGCTTTGTCACAAATAATAATGCCAAGAAGAAAAGAGCAGGCGGCCGTCTTTGCTTTGCTTTTCTTTTCTTTCTTTTTGCTTTTTTAATTCTATATTGTGTTGTTAATACCTCTCTGCTTAGTAATAAGAAAACAGTCCTCAGTGCCCCGCAGGACCCTCCCGGGCTTTTGGCGGCAGCATTAAGTTCTGGGAACGCTAAACACGGGACGGCGGCAGCGACCCCCCAATCCCCGGAGCAGGAGGCACCCGGCCCGGCGGCGCCGGCTCCGCTCGCGCTGCCCTCGGCTCTGCAAACGGGCGAGGAAGAGGCGTCCTGCATGGGGCAGCACCGTGCGCACGGCCCGCACGGGTCAAGGTCTTTCTTGCCAACTTTGACTGGCACAGATAAACCCAGGGTTGCTCCAGGAACCACCCAACGTGGCAGCGCACACAGCTACGCTTCCTGTGGGCGAGTGGGTTTTGCCTGTCCCCCTGGCCGCTGCCTCTCCCACCTCATGTTTCTGAGACCTAGTGTGTGAGAGAACTGCAAGATCTGCTCTGGCCACCTCGGGCGGAGGGCTCGGTGCCCTGCACCAAGAGCACCGACTGCTCCGGTGCCCCGCGTCACGGGAAGGGAGCTCACGGTGCTGCCGGTGTCGCTCTCCAGCTGCCCGCGGGCTGCAGGGAGCGCGTGTGGCCTGGCCGGGCGGCCCGGCCTGCAGGGAGCCGGTGCCACGAGGGCAGGGAAGCCCTCGCAGTGTGGTCAGCGCCTGCGCCGCCTCCTGCGAGCTCGGGACGGTGTCTGCCCGCCCACGACTGAAGCGCCCTTGCCGGCCTCCTTTGCTTCTGCACATGCCCTGAAGCAGGTGCATTCAGCAGGCAGCGTGTGAACTACACAGGCCTGGTTATTAGTGTTGCTTCCTAGGTGCCAACTTTAGGTCACAGTCCTGTTTTACACTTTATCTACCTAGGAGAGGCCAGCAATTTACCTCTAGGAAGGCCAGCGATCACGGCTAACATAGGTCTAGGAAGGAAAAGAAAGCATTAAGTTTCTGATCTATGCTACAGAAAAGAGAATACTTAAAGATAGCAGCATTTTACATATACATATAAGAGTCTCTACGACCAGGGATAAAATCCAAGTTGCGTAGCTGCCAAGTTATCTTCTAAGCTGCATCTATGCAGGACAGCAGGGCTAGAGCAAGGGGCCACGGGGATCCCCAGAAGGGCCCAGAGCCCGGGCGAGCGGCCGGGCAGGCAGGGAAGGGCAGCGCGTGGTGCAGAGCGGCGGCGAGAGGCCCCAGCTGCTGCCCTTTGTGCGCGGAGCATGTGGCGGGCAGCGGCGGCCGCGCCGGCTGCGCTCGCCCTTTGCCATGCAAATCACAACAGCGACTTTGTGCACCCTGACACCGCTGCGTCTGAAACACATCCTCAACTGCTTGGCAGGAGCACAATTAATGCACTCCTGACAGCACAGCCACGCTTCGGGCACCTGAAGAATTTTTCTGGCAGGAAATTGCATGCAACCCCTTATTAATCGAGGTGTGAAATCATGGCCAACATTTGTAAAACTTAAGTTTTGCACAAGCAGACAGTTGGTCAGAAGAACAAGAATTAAACTCGGTGGGCAGGCTCAGCAGAGTCTGTACACACCGTAAGAAGGGCTGGAGCTGCTGCTTAGGAAGGAGAAAGGAGCCCCAAAGGCCAAGATCCCCGACCGCCTGCAGTCCCGGCGCTCCCAGCTCTGCTGGGGGACAGAGCCGTCCCAGAGCCAGCCAGGGCACGCGGGGCCCGTGGGCTCCCTGAGCCAAGGCCAGGGATGCACCCATGGGAGCAGCTTGGAAGCATCCAGAGCCGCTTCCCACGCGCTGCCGCACCGCAGCCCTGCACACAGCACAGCCGCTTCCCGCACGATCCCACCGCGAGCACCTCATCCAAACTCGCCCTATGCCTCCATGCACCAGGCCAGCAGCCCGCGAGTCCTTGAACCGTCTCCAAGGGCCTCACAGTGTGAAGGGCTTTCGAGCTGAACGCGACCACCACGGGAACTCAGAACTCACATTCGCTGCCACGGTCGAGGAACGCCCCAATCACAGGAGTTTTATCAAGCTTGTAGGGAAAAATAAGTCTCACAAAGAACACAAGTGCTTTACTTCTCCATGTTTAGGCTCCTCTTTATCTTAGAGGCACTCCAGAGAACATCGTGCCCCCATATGTTTAATCTCCGCGGCTTCCCCCAAGGCCTCTTCAGGAGGCGGCGGCGGCGCTTCGCGGGAGGTGCAGTTGGCACCGGCAAGTGTACTTAAACTTTGCGTCTGATCAAGTTATGTGTATTGGATCTGAAACCAGTTAGTCAATTCCTTCAGGTCCCTAAGTGGCGATTTGTGGTAATGTCTACATCAATACTACCAGAGCGGTTTGCTAGCTGGTTTACGTAGAGCAAATGTCTGCAGGATGGAGGGGCTGCCTCCAAGGGCTCTCCTGGCTAATGGAGATGTGGCTGAAAAAGCAGCAGAGACAAAAGACAGGCGGCTTTTAGATGGACCCTTTACACTTCAGAGAAAGGTGCAGCCCAGGGGAGCACGCAGGCAGGCACCGTCCACCCTCATCCTCCTCATCCACGGACACGCTCCTTCCAGGGAGCCCTCACATCCCGTTCCCCATGTCGCAGCCTCTCCTTCCTGCCTCATTCTGCACAAAGGATGAGGAGCTTGGATCCAAACAGTAAAAAGAAAAATAAATGTTTTTGCAATCGTTATCATTTCCCTTCCCTGCTCCCCGTGCATTTGCTCATGTCTAGGGCCTCACGTGGCATGTACAAGCCACAAGCTAAAAGAAAGCAAAGGCCACAAAGATATGAGGAAACACTAGGGAAATGTGCAACTAAAAACCAGAAAAATGCAAAGACGTTATGCAAAATAAAACTGCTCTGGTTACTGAAAATATTAGGAACTAGCTACTGTTAAGGAAAAGCTGCAGACTCTTGATGTGGTTCAAAATACGACATGAAAAAGGTGAAAAGGTGCCGTGATGGCCGGGATGGGCCGGCCCTCGCTGGTGCCTCGGGCAGCCACGGCACGGGATGATCCGCTGCCTCCTGGCACCCTCGGCGCTGCTGGGGACGCGGCCCCGCAGGACGACGGGAAGGCCCGGGCGCCTCGGTGCCACCGGGCGCGCAAAGCGCCGCTCCTTCTCGCGCCCGTGCGCTCACCGACAGCCTGCGGAGCCTCTTCCACGTGCTGCCTATGTTTAGCACCTGCAACTGGCAGCAAACTGCCCCTTTGCACAGTTTGTTGCTATTTATTATAATAAAATGCTATATATACACCCAACTGACTTGCACGGGGTAGATCCCATCTTAAACAAAAAGCTGGAATAAACGATCCCTCACTAAAGGCACCTTCAGTCCCCGGGATGGGCAGCAAGTCCCACGTGCTCCAGTTCTGCACCGCACCTTCAGCAATGAGCACGTTTAGCTTCTTCAGCCCCATTTCACCTCATCTAAGACTTAGAAAAGGAAAAAAAGGGGGAATTGAGAAACGGAGCTAGCAAACTACAACAAAGCAAACATCTCCAACCTTCCCATCTGTTGCTTCCTTCAGCCACAGGACTTCCACAGAGGACCCTGTTTCTCTTGAATCTCCACTGGTTTAAGGAAAAGATGAATTTAAACCTACAGAGACTATAAAGAAAAATGAAAGATAAGAAATGGAGGAGAAGGAAAGACATATTCGTTCAGAATAAGGTTGTGAATATTTGCGTATGCTATTATTTTTAATTATCAATAGTTTTTACAGGTAACCAGTACATTTGTTATTGCATTTAGAGTTAGCTTTCACTTTAACATTCTTTTTTGCTATTTTTTTTAAAACAAGGAGTGAATGACTGGCAGACATTCCAGAACTCTTCACAAATGGTCATTTATTCCCCATATTTTTCTTGTACGTCTTTGGGAATTCCTGCACGCAACTCCTCTTGCTATGGCACAGACACGGCAGAGAGGAGGGCGCTCACGCAGGCAGGCAGGGCGCTGGCTGCTGCTGCCACGGGATCCCCCGGGATCCCACAGGGGGAAACCGCATCCACATTCCGGCTTTTAGGGCACGGGAGAGGCACACGTCACTTCACGCCGTGGAGATCAGGGAGGTTTTTGGTTTTAGAAGCATTTTTTAATCGATTAGTTAATTCTTGTCTCTCTTAGTTGGACTTATGGTAGGTTATGCAATAGATTTACAAGCCAAAAAGCTACTTTATAAAAATCTTTAAATACACATTAATTTTTAAAAGAAAATCATTGAACTATAATATTCAAATAATGCAAAATCAAATCCACAGGACCATTTCGATAATTTTCATCTTCATGAAGACTAAGTAGGCAAATGAGTTTATGCTAATGACACAAATATGTAGCTTTAAAACAGATAAGAAATGGGAGGAAAAAGTAGGCTATGTGGGATATTCTGCATCTGTATGAGCAGATAGATGGGCAGGGTTTGTTTCAGCAGATGAAAGGACTGAGAAGGACTATGCTGAGGAGGAATAGCAAAAACGCTGCACCCGCAACCAGAGGAAAGGCCCTACCCAACGCTCGACACCTTAAGCAGACTCGCGAAGCGGAGG
>JAUBOD010000894.1:2120635-2136075 GCA_032353885.1 Nothura maculosa | reverse complement strand
CAGCTCGGCCCCAGCGGCACCGCAGGCCACAGCCCTAAGCCTAGAGGGCTCTCAAGGCCTCCAAGACACTCCTTCTTCAGCACCACAGAAGGAGGAAAAGAGCCTCTTGTGCTGAATGAAAATACTGCGGGAGCTGTAAAGTCACCTAAGCAGCCAGCCACGACTTGCCATTTACCTCTAATTCCTCGAGCCCTTTGCACCAGATTAATAACGGCCCTGACGGCCCCCAGGATTTTGCTCTGTGTTCTCCAATGGTAACAAAGAAATAGCAGATGAGGGAAGCGAAACTCCACAATGGACCTGATCAGAGAGGCAGGCAGAGGAAATAACGCACCCAATAAGCGTGTCGTTATTAACAACTGTGCCCCGAGGTCTGGGGGCATCTCCCAGACCTGAATCACCTTAAATCAGGAGGTGACCAATAAAGCCTGTGTTGCGGGGGGGCTGGGGACCACGCTCACAGCATTAACATTTCTGCACTAAGGTTTGTCACGTTGCAAGAACGTTTTCTGTGGTAACTCAGCAGGTAAAACACCTGGCTCTTAACGCAAGCCCGTCCTTCCGGAGCAGCAGATCACCACCGGCTCCTTTCTGGGTTTTCCACGGCACCCAACACACCCCATGATTTATGCCCCTTCTCCCGCTGCGCGCAGGGGCCGCGGCGGCTCCAGCCTCCCCTCCCGCAGCTCCGCGGCAGGTTGCGCATCCCGCGCTGCTCCCGGCACGTCCCTCCTCCTCCTCCCGGCTCTGCCTCGCGGGTGCCGCCGGCCCCGGTGGCTCCGGCGCGAGCGGCTCGGGAAGCCTTTCGCCGGGAGCCGTGCTCGGGCAGGCAGGACAGCAGTGAGCTAGAGCAGAGCGAGCGCGGGCCCGACTTCCCCACAGGTAATTAAAGGGACTGTTTTCAAGGTTGCATGGGCAAAAGACAATTCGGCCTAATGAAGCATCGATCGGCCGGCACTAAGGTAGAAAGGAGCTGACATTCATTCAAAGGTACCTTTAACTGATGTAAAACACTGCACCGGGAATTATTCTTGCTCTCTTCGTCATTGCCTGTGACCTGGCTCAGAAAAAAATGGACTTTGTTTTAAATTTATATTAATCCGTAATTCCACACACTTGTATGCTGAGCTGTATAAAATTATTAATTAGAGAGGCAAATTCTTGTCGTGGGGGTTTATTCGGCTCTCCTGCTTTGGGATAAATGTTCCTCATTGTTCGCACGGCGCCGCCACCAATCAGCTCCGGCGCTGCCGAACGCAGGAGGTCAGTTATGGAGATGCAGGAAATTACTGGGGATTGGCAGGGACATTTTTGTCAATTTGTAAGCAAAACCCTGTGTTATTGCAAGGTTTTCATCTCTTCATCACTGTCAGCTTGTGTCGGTGCAAGGTATCAAAACGCAGAATAACCTCAGCGGCGGCTGGAAAATTAATGGGGGAGGATTAAAAATATATTTTTTAAATATTCCTGTGTAAAGTAGAAATAAGAAATAGAAACTCAGGTAAAATCTAAAGCCAATGAACACCCTGTATGCGCTGACATGCAAACCCCGCGAGGCATCTGCCGCTCTCGCGCCGGAGCCGAGCTCCGGCCAGGCAGCCGCGGCGCCCTCGCTTCATCCAGCCCTTCCCGTGTGCTAAATGTTTGCATTTGCAGAAGCCCTGAATGGTAATAAAAGGATCAGGAAATTATAGTTGTGCCCCGTAAATTGGGGTGGATGCAGGGGGAGGGGAGCGCGCATCGATTGTGCGGCAACTTGAGCATTATCCGGCCGGGATTTGCTCGCCGTCCGGCACTCCGCGGTGCTCCAAGAGGCCCCGCACTCAACAATAGCGTGTCCCCTCGGAGCACGGAACACAAAGGGAATTTGCTCTGATTCAGTCCACACAGTGAGGCCCCTCCGAGGCTAAAGAGGGTCACTTTTACCCAGGCTAAAAATAAAGAAAACAGATTTTTTTTTATTTTCCTCTCACACACACACATACACAATCCAGCTGAGGAAAGCAGCCTGCCTCCACTTGACAAAATACTTAACAACCACTGACTGTCATTTTTTTTCCATTTAGACTTTAGAATCTATCATAATTTACCTAAAAAGAATGAAACAAGGTACTTGAAACGCGATCAAAGACGAGCAAAGCCGCCTCCTCCCTCAATCCTGCGACTCGTGTCGCAGGCCGCTCTGCCAAGGGCCCTGGCAGTGCGGCCCTTCGCGGCTACCACACCAGGGCGCACAGACGCAAACTGCTCTGTAAAAGGCACGTGAGCGACCAGACTACAGGGGTTTCGGGGGTATTCACACAAATTTGGTGGCTGATACTTTTCCTTTCATGTTCACAACAGTTACCAATTCACATTCTGCTTACAAATTACACATTCTTTCATCAGGAGCAGGTCAGCACAGAAAGGCAGTAATTGTTTGCAACACCTGCTGAAATTAAAAAAAAAAAAAGTTTTCCTAAAAATGGCTAAAATGTAGCTCAGCAGATTCTATCTGCATTAATTTGGCTGAACAACAAGATATTGCTGGGGACAAACTCTGAATAAAGCAGTTCTGAGTTCCCAGAATTGGCACAGCTCAGCCTAAACAATGGCTGCTTCCTATTCACCTTAACCCAGCTTTTCAAAAGAACATCCCCAGAAACACAAAGCGTCAGCGGGAAATGGCAATTTTATGAATCCTAATCAATCAAAGGGCTTATTAACTCAATGTGAAGCCAGATTAAAATCTTTAATTATAAATCGTGCTAAAAGGAAAAACAAAATGTACTTATGGTACATTGAAAATTCCGGATATTAACATAGTTGCCATTATCTCTCTCAATATTAAATTTCCCCTCCCTGCCCTGCAACATGCTCACCTTTTTCTGTTCCCAAAGAACAGAACTGAGGAGCAAAACTCATTTTTCTCCTCCGCAGCCCTATCCCAGGGTGTCCCGGGCGGCCGCGCGGGGCCCGGGGGCTCCGGCCGCTCCGTCAATGGCCAAGGGGAGCGAGCGCTTGTTTATCGAGCGGGCCGGCTCGGAGCTGCGGATGATTTTTTTGGGGCCACAATCCAACGTGAAGCATTTGTGCTAATGAAAATGGCATGCGTGTCTGTGCAAGTGTGTGTGATTGGCAGGGTTGCAGATTGGTAGCCACAGGAAGGGTCCTTGCTCTAAGCTACGGTGTGAGAAAGGCTATGGGTGCTTTTTTATCAGGCAGACGTTTGGGAAATGACCACAGCAAATGTAATCACAGTTGGATGGGGAGGGTGGGGGCGGGGGCCGCGCTGCGCCGGGAATGAGATTCACATGTTTTATTTATTTGTTCAAAGTCACGGTCATCCCATTGTGTGTCCCTCTCGGGCGCTGCCGTTTGTGGCCCCTGCAGCCCAGCCCTGCGCGGTGCCGCTGTGGGTGCCGGTGCAGATGTACCCAACGGCGCAGGCAGCTCCGCGGCACCGCAGCTCCCAGCAAGGCGGCCCGGTCGGGCACGAGACACGGATCCCTGCAATCCGGCCGGCTCCTCCGCACCCCATTTACCCCATTCCCTGGCCTCGCACACCTTCTCCTCTGGGCTCTATTGCTGCTCTGTTTAAGATCAAGGTCCTCACTCGAAAATAATTTTTTAAAGGAGAATTAATAGCTTGAGGGGAAAAGAAAGCAACTAAACACCAGATTTCCCACCTTCCCTCTCACTCCCTTCCTTGTCACACGTTGCTTTCTCAGGATGGATTTCTTCAGCACTCCTAAAACGAAGAGCACCTTCTTCTGAATTTGCATGTTTTAGATGTGCACTAGCTCTGCACCTGGCACTGAAATGCTAAAACAGGATTCCCTCCTGTAAGGCTTAAACATATCTGGTTAATTCAAAGTACAGCTTCAATTAAAAAAAAAAAAAAGTCACTTAATTTGCTATTTTATAAGCAAGTGCTGGCTCCCCAAGGCTGGTGAAAGCGAGTTTGAGGGCTCAGCGAAGGGCACCACCTCTGATGTTCCCTAATTGCCGCCTGATAGCGGCGCCGCGCGTCCCGCCGCACAGGGCCCGCAGACGCTGCACGCCGCGGCCTGCGCCGTGTAGCGCCATCGCCTCTGCCGCGGCGCCCCGAGCGCGGCCGGCACCGCGCGGAGCGGCGCGAGCACGGCCAGACCGCGCAGCACGAGCACGGCCAGACCGCGCGGCAGCCCTGCCGCTCCGCTCCGCTCCGCTCCGCGCGCCGCTCCCCGCTTCGCCACAAACACGCACGGGCACTTGCGCCTCTGCTCTTCCTGAATATTTATGCTAGGCACTGTACAAAGAAGAGAGCACCGCGGTGATTTCTGCAGATAAATACTACATATGCTCCCCGGCTGAAAACACCAACATTTATAGAATTCCTTTAAAACCCTAAATGCCACACAATGTGCTATTCCTTTGAAGATGATCATTAGACCTAATAAACAGGGTACTGGAAGCACAGATCTTGTCCTCTTTAGCTCTTGCGACTGCCTTTCAGTAAATTCAGAAAAGATCCTTTGTGCCTAACTGGGTTTTCATTTCATTGCTTTTAAATTTGTTAAGCTTGACTTTTGACACTTTAGAGGCTTAGCCTTTTTTAAGTACAATAATATAATAAATATTTGTGTTGCCAAAGAAAAAGTGAATCCGTTGTTAGTGTTATATAAAGCATGATCTCTTTTTCATTCGTTTGTTATAAATAATTCACGCAACTATGTGCATTTTATAAACATAATCTTTAGGAAACCGATACTATCAAGCATTTTCGAGACAACACTCAGAAAGATATACATATGCACAAACTATTTACTGCAATGTATCTGAATCTGTAAACAAAAAAATCATTAATAAAGGCAGAAAAATAAAGATATTGTATGTAAATAATTATGTTAATACAATGTGTTCTCAGACTTATTTATACAAATTAGTCATCCGAATGACAAAAAGCTTTGACAAACTACAAACACCTATCAAAAATCAAATTATTTGGCTCATTTTCCCTTGCAATTTCCATCCTTAGCTTGCCTTGAAAATCAGACGACAGATTCAGAAACTTCCCTGCTATCTGTCAACACAGAACAAACAAGCCTAGTCAAATATTTTTTTCACTTATATCTTTAAAAAAAAATCATGTTTTTTTCCAGAAAATATTCAAGGAAAAATTATAGAAAGCTTAAAAATATTAAACAAGCTAAATCTATTTTAAGCTGAAATTACTTTTCCTACAATATTATTGTGCAGCATGCTTGGTTTGATCAGAAAGAAAATAAAACACGTTTTCATATAACAATTTAATCTGCAGAAGATACCTTAATTTTTCAACAAAAAACACTTTAAGAATCATTCAGTGCAGAAATGCTCTATTTCAAGTGTCATGAAAAACAGCGCAGCGAAAGCCCTGCGCCCCGAGCACCTGCAGCTCTGCGCGTGCCTCCCGCACCGCTCAGGGAGCTGATTTTAGGACGCGGCGCGTTCCCGCTCTGTTATTTGATCCTCCAGACAAAAAGAGGAGCCCGAAAGGCGAAAGGGGCGTTAATGCAACGAGCTCTGCCCGCATGGCTGGAAACCGCAAGCGAGGGCAGCGCCAAGACGCTCCCCACAAACTCCCTGGAGCATCATGGGGGCTGCCGCTGCCCCCCACCGTGCCGGGCAGCTCCGCGAGCGGCGCGGGGCAGCGTGGTCAGTGCAGGGCAGCGAGGGGCAGCGAGGGGCAGCACAGCCGGCGGCGCTCACCACTCCACAGAGCGGCCCCTCGGCCTCCCGCCCGCTGCGCTGCTGACCCCAGCCCCACGGCTCCTGCCGCGGCTGCAGGGGCAGCGGGAGGAAGCGGCCCCGGCTCCCGGGCGCGCGGTGGCTCGGCCGCCTCGGCCCCAGGGCCGCTCCTTGGGGAAACGGCTATTGGCGTCCCCATCAGCCCAGACACCCGCGGTGACGCTTAAACAAGGCCGCGCTGCTCGGGTCAGGGCCCGCGGGACACGTTCAGCCCTCTCCGCTGACCATTAGGCCCATTGATGGAGTGGACAATAAACTCGCCGGGACGGGTGGACGGTGCCGTGGCGGCCGCGCCGCTGCCACGGAGCGCGACGGGGAGCGCAGCCACGCGCAGCACCCGCGACCGCCCCGGGACGCCTGGAGCCTCTCCCCCACCTGCACGTTTGATCCGTTCCCCAACCGCCACCACGAGCAAGAGCAAGGGGTTTGCTCAGCTCCACAAGGAGGGAACACCACGCCGTCGGTACCTAACACAACAACAATACACGCCTTGGTATATAAGGTTGTGTTTTGGAGGCGATTTCCATTCCAAAACAGAGCAGTCTTTTTTATGCCACCTATTCAAAGCTCAAATTAATCAGAAAGGGAAAACCGCAACGCACCTAACGCCGCCTCCACGTGCAGAATCCCAACGCACCAAAACCAGGACCAAGGGCCAGGGAACTGGCTCTGTCCTCATCAAAGAAATGTAAAAAATTAGTAAGAAATTGAAACTTAGCTGTGATCAGAGAAAGCATTCCTAATTGCATTTATTTTATCTAAAGAAATTATATTTCAGTCTTTTGTTACATGCGCGCTTACTAGTGTTTACTTTTGTAAGTTGCTACCAGTAAAAGGGGCCCCAGGTTTGACAAGAGCAAATTTCCCAGCGTTTGGAAGCTTTTATCCCAATTTTAACACCTTATCTCTTTTCCTCTGGAGAATTAACTGATATTGCATTAAAACAGATAATGATATAGAATTTTAAACAGTCCGCACAACCAGGAAAATGACAGGTCCTTAGCAAGCTCTACTACAAAGAAACTTCATCCGAAAAATGCTGCTCTTTATACATAACATATAAACATATCTGTATTTGCCCACATACATATGCTCATGTAAACAGCAGCCTACCAACAGCTAAACAATTCGACTAAAATTAATGTAAACTAAAACCTATTCTTTAAGTAGAGCATGAGTAAAACAATAATAAAACAAAACACGATTTCCTTTTATCCTAACATCCAACAACAAGTGACACAGCTAGAGAAAATGTCAGTATAAACCACGTTATTCAGATATGATTTGTATTTTCACTCAAAAAAGCACTTCTTTAAAAACAGAAAATTATTTCTGTCATTAAAGTGTTTTTAACCTTTACACCTTGCTCAAATTCAAAGATTTTTTTAAAAGCCATGTTAAATACAAGGGTTTTGCCAGCCTTTTCTCGGCAACTCGGCTCACGCTGCACGCGCCGCAGCGGGAAAACAAAAGGCTGCTCCTGTCCCCCGTGTCCGGGTATCTGCTCCGCGAGCCTCGCATTTATTCAGGCTGCGTGTGCGCCCTGCACCTCGGAGGAACAGCTGCCCTCCTAGGGACACAGGTGACGACTGCTTGAAATTTTTATTCCTCATTACGATTAAAATAATATCTAAAATTAAGGACAATGCCAACTATTATTTTCCCCTGCAGGAAGCACTGCTTCCAGATAACACAAATTGTCCGGTGTTGGCGGTGGGAGCACGCTCTCGGGGCACGAGGGCACGCGGGCTGCAGATAAGTAATAATTTAGTGAATCAAAAGGTGAAGAGAAAAAGCGGCGCACAGCAAACGCTCCCCTTCCCGAGCAGCCCTTCGCAGGCAATTACAGGGGCTGCTCCGGCTGCGGGGCGCCGCCGTGTCGGAGGGGAGGCCGCGGCGCTCGCGGCCTCACCTGGCGCCCGCTCCGCGCGCAGCCTCCTCTGCATCCCCGCCGCAAACCACCACCACCGCCACGCAGCCCATTTCTACACGCACTAACACAGCATCTATGTGTGCGCGATGTTTTATTAAACCCACCTTGAGTGGGAACACAGTATTACCTCCAAATAAGAACTACAGAAGCTCCTGTCCTCGTGGCAAAGTGAGAACCACTAATCTCATGGTTTTGCTCAGTTTCTCCAAAGCTTTTTTGGATTTTTCTGACTTTGTGTTATTCAAATAACTCACTAGCCTCTTAGGGAAGCGACGCTTGATCTACACATGATTTGCGAACAGTGACAGTCGTCACAGGACATGAAATTACTTCTTTCTGGACAGCTCATACAGCTACCGGGGGTCTGTTCTCGCAGTGAGATTCAATAACGGCCAGTACCGTCCTGTGCCAAACGCCACTGAACCTGCTCTACCCCAAACACGTGCAGCTCTCCACCGCGTGCAGAAACCGCAGCACAAGGTCGGAGGCATCACCCACTGCCAATCCCCGATTTCATAAAATTACTGTGCAGAATCAGGAGACTGTTTGGGGCAAATCCATTCCCTTCCTGCGCATTCACGGCTTTACGCAGAGGCTGGACTCTGGGAAAGACGCTGCCTCCGGTCGCACGCGCAGCGGCTGACACACCGCGGCCGCGGCTCCCGCACGGGGCTGCTGAACGTTAGGTAATGCAGGCAGCAATATTTACAAGCATTAAGTGTTTAGTGATCATGAAAATCTATCTCAAAGGATTTGAAACACCGTAGGACCAAAATCTGATTTTGCATTTGAATAAACATTAGCCTTAAATTATCTCCATTATATCCACAACAAAATCATGAAGATAAAATTTGCAAATTCGACTTGACATACCTGAACTTTCACCTTTGAATCTACACAGAAATCATATTACAGCAATCATTTAGGTCTCCTAGTGATAGCTATTTTATATATTTAAAATGTATACAATTGAGGGGAAAAAAAGAAAGATCCTGCGAAAAAAAGCATGAATTGAAAATTCTCTAACCCTTTAATTTAGAGGAAGTACAGGGGAAAAAGCATTTAAATAGATAAGGAAAATCCCCAAAGTTGCATCAATGTAACCGCAGTTTTGACTCCTGCCCGGCCCTCAGGGCTGTGCGGCAGGAACCCTCTGCACGGTGAGGGCCGTTGCTGTGTGCAGGGGCAGCGCCCACCAGCACCAGGACAGCCCCGCGCACCGCTGCACGCACCGCGGCCACGCTGCCCAGCGCAGCGCGTCAGCCCTTCCCTGCTTCCCTACTGAAACGGCAGTCACATCCCCACACACATTGGAAAGCTTCATGTGCATAATTTGATTATTTTTGCTATATATTTTCACCTGTTTTTAAAAATCACATACAACTCTCCTATTGCTTTTAACTGCAAATTTCATTAAACACACTTGCATTAGTTTCTTCTTGATTGTTTTCTTTCACAAATAACCTGCCTGGTCATCTGTTCTCATTTTTGCAGGACACTTTCACGTTAACCAGCAAGGTCACTGCAAAACTTGTATCGATTTTCCTCCTAAATATCCAAGTGTACAAATACATATTTTACCAGGAGTCCTGAAGCCATGGGGAGACCTCCTGCACACACAAAGCAGGCGGCCAAGAGCCCCGGGCCCAGGCAGCCCCGCAGGGCCTGCGGGCCGGTTAACCCTTCCCGTGCCGCGCGGGACGCGCTCATGGGGGGCCTGGGCACAGAGCGGGTACCCGGCGCTGCCAGCGCGGCCACGAGCGCTCGCGCTCAGCCAGGGCTGCGGGTTTGACACCAAGGGCTGCTCTGGCAAAGCGGGGCGAGCGGCTGCAGGGTGCAGGGGGCACCAGGGCCCAGCCCGGCCGGGCCGTCCTGTTCCCCCTAGAACCAGAATCTCTCGTGCACCAGAAAAAAAGACCAGCACGCTCCTGAGCCTAGCACTAACCAAAAAGCATTGGCAAATGCAACTTGCTTTTCTCTTAGCCTGGTCCCTATCTAGGCGGTGAAGCATTTAACATTGCATTTAAAGGGAAAAAGGAAAAAATCACAGTGCGGCTGGCTTGAAAAAGTGCCAAAGCGAGGACTCTGCTGCAGACACACGTTTGCGAGGAGCTAACTTGGAATGGCTGCAGCAGATGCAGTCCCAGGGAAAATGTATGCAGGCAACAGGGAGTTAAGTAAATAATTTTTTTCTTTTCTTTGTCGATGTGTTTAGTTCTCTTCCTGCCAAGACTCATTTCACTCTGCTATCTTGTGAGAGACACATATGGTGCAGTGAAATTGCCATCCAAGAAAGCATGTCCCAGCCTGTTGAGACATCATCAAATAAGATTAAAGCAAAGTAAAAATAAAAAGATAGAACGATTTTTTTTTCTTTTTCTTGTACGGGGAACATCTGATGAAAGTCACTGAGGTACTTGAATGCTTCTAAAGGTTTTGCAACCATTTCTTTACTTTGCCTGGTTAAGAAAAAGGCAGAAATAACAAGCCAATATCTCCTTTTTCTTCTGCAAGTTAGTGGAAAAAAATGTGTTTCATAATAAACTTGATATATATGAATAAAATAGAGTATTGCCTTCTGTGCTTCTGTGGAAACTGCACTTAAATGCACAAAACCACCCGTGACTTTCTGCTCCGGTTCTCTCTCCCATGGCAGCCTCTGATTTCTGCATGCAAAAGATTTGTGTCGGGCCAGTACAAAATAAAAATCTTTTTACCCTATTGCAGAAAAGGTGCCAGCTAGCTCCCAACCAGCACGTTCAGGTGCCTCTCTGGCTACTAACATCTACAGTAACAAGTAAAATTCATCATGTGAGAAAGACAGAAGTCCAAGTTGCAGCATTTAAACAAGTGTGAAAGAAACTGATAATTGCTGCCTGCTTTCCCTACACTTGTGAGGCCACAGGACACCAGTTAGGATGAACAAGCCATTACAAGAGCTATTCAGTGTCCGAATAAAAAGGCAGAATTGGGTAAAGAAATCCCAACTGATCGCTGCTTGCTTTTGGCACATGCTGCTTCTGACAGCCCTAAGATCCGAATGGAAGTGCCAGGATGGTTTATATCGTTTTATCAACACGAACCGCTGCGCAGCAACATGTCAGCTGCTCTTCACTCCTCTGCCATCAGCTGCTACACATATTACACGTATTTCAGATTTTACCGTATGTCTGCGCTGTGAAAGCACAAGCAAATGCAACACTTACGGCACACTCTATACTTAAAGTGAATAACAAAACTGTTATTTCTTATTTTCCTAATTCATATCTCAACTAGACAAACAGAAAATCTGCTCAAGGCGAAAAAAAAAAAATCAGGAGAAAAGGAAGTCAAAAGCAAATGAGCATTGTTGGCCGGGACAAAAGCAGGAGGAGGGCAGCAGAACAGAGCTGGGTGCAAGGAGGTTCACCTGCAGCACAGGACATGGTCGGAGCACCTATTTGCAAGTGACTCTGTGTTAGCACCGTGCGCGTCCAGGAGCTGCACGGTCTGAACTGGACCGCACGGAAGCAACAACGCATCAGGACCACAGATTAGCCCTGGCCTTAATAAGCTGTTGTTGCCTTTCATAACAACTGCAGCCTAGGACGAGTCACACCGAGCTCAAAGACAATCTTACCAATAGCCTGGAGCAAGGATTATAGAAACAAGAATCCAAAGGGCGGGCGGACGAGCAGGGGGGCGCAAAAATCCCAAGGAACAGGGGCTAATGTAAAATCGTTTACATATTAACCTTCCTCCCTTCTGACAGTGGTCAAGTTCTGATTCAAAATACAAATTATCTCCAATTACTTCAAAACAGGCAGTCACGGAGCTGTCACTTAACCCTGCCCATCTGCGCGGCTGGGCGGCAGCGGCGCTGACCCCGCGGCGCCGGCCCCAGGCCCCGCAGCCTCGCGGTGACACCACCCGGCCCCGCCGCCCCCAGGGACCGAGGGGCAAAGGGAACACAGCCAGGAAGGACGAGGCGAGAGAAACTACACAAAATAACGCGGGAGGGGGAAAAAAGGAAAAAAAGACAGAAAAAAGGAGAGGGACCCCCCGCAAATGAGGGCACACTGCTGCAGGCACCACGCAGGAGTTCCCACACAGGAGCTCCGTGTCACATAAATCGGGGCTGGCCGTTGCTTTCAGCCGTGCAGATTAGAGCAGCTTCCCTTGGTGCTCATTCCCGGCTGCTTATCCAGTCTGTTCCCAGCTCCAGGGCAAGCCGGAGCCGCTTGGACCTACCCTGGAACAGGGGGGGCAGTTAAGGAGAAAGGGTAAATCCCAACTGCTCGCCAGTGAGGGACAAGCAGGGGTCAGGGACCATCCGAACTGCAGAGGTGTCGGGAAGGAGAAAAAGATCTGGCAGAGGAAAGAGATTCCAGAGGGGCTGCAGGGCACAGTAATGGGGTGCAAATTTTTGAATACCTCGTGGTTTATGGGCAGTTTCTAATGCTTCTGCCGAGAAACATTACAGCATTTCCACCGGCTCTGATCTTTATTTTCAATTTTATTACCTGCTGCATAACAGGTTTCTTCAAGGGAGAAAGAAAGAAAGCAGATCCCTCCGTAAACAGAAGCAACCCCAACCCGCGAACGTCCAACAACGCAAGGGCTTCGCGTGACGGTAACGTCACACGCGCAAGGAGCTGAGAAGGCGGCGCACACCGTGCGATGCACAGCATGCACCGCGCAGGGCACATTGCAGGGTGCACCGTGCCATGCACACCGCGCAGGGCACACCGTGCCATGCACACCGCAGGGTGCACCGGGTCATGCACACCGCACAGGGCACACCGTGCCATGCACACCGTGCCATGCACACTGCAGGGTGCACCGGGTCATGCACACCGCGCAGGGCACACCGTGCCATGCACACCGCAGGGTGCAGCGTGCCATGCATGTTGCACCGTGCATACTGCAGGGCACACAGCGCATCGCGCTGTCGGCGTCACTCGCATACACAGCAGGTCCCCTCCCTGCCCCGCAAGGGGTGTTTAATCCAAGAAGGGGACACCACGGTGCCCGACATGGGGCAACAGGCGCTGCAAACTTGCCATTTCCATAGCAGATGGGATTAACAAGTCAATTAACACACACAGCTACAGTACTGTTAATTACAAGTAATCAGCACAATGTGCAGGGTGTTTTGCTCTGTGGGAAGAAGGAACGGCTGCTGCAAAAGGTGCTGAATCAAATAATCTCCCACAAGCAGCCTTTTCCTCGGCGGAACCTGGATTCCTTCACTGCCTCTTCTGAAAGGCAAACAGAATATTGAACTCAATTTGCAGTTCAGAGGGGGCAACAAACCGCCCTGTGTTCTCGGCACTGGAAGAGCCCGACAACAGCTGCAGCCACACTGAAATGTTTAATTTTACTTAAAACATTCTCTCAGGCCTATGTATTATTTGAAGTATAATGTACAGAATTATCTAATGAATTCTCAAATCAAATACTCTCATTTTGCTGCAGGCCATTTCCCGAGAACAAACTAAAGGCACAGAGGCTTCTTTCTGTGCCTGAATGTTGAATTTAAACAGATGTCCAGTGGACATCAGCTTCTTTCAGATTACCTCTCCCATTCATTCTTCTGTATCTCTGGCCAGTGCAAACCCCCTTAAATTAAAAACAAACAGAGCAGCAAGATAACGAGAAATAGGGCAGGACGAGGGAGAACAAAAAGGCCGGGCGGCCGCGCGCGGCGGCGCTGAGCGCGCTGCCTAGGAGCAGCATCTGGCTCCGATTAGGCAACAAGCCGGAGCATCTGCAAACTTGTCAGGCCGCAGCCCACAACAAAGTCCAGCGAGCGGAGCTGTGCTTAAAACGGGAACTAGCTGTTACGTTTTATAAGACAAACATTATCTGCTCCCATTGCAGGATGCCTTTTTATTAAAAGCTGCCTATAAGGGAAATTAAATGTGCTTGTTACACTTTACTTTTCATCTCAAGGAAAAAGCGATTCAGTTTAGAGATCATCTGTCAGGAACCCGCGTTTTATTCGTTTTTCCTCCGTGAAACGGCCGCAAGAGCCGTGGCGGTTTCGCAGCCCTCAGCACGGCTCCGACGGGAACCTCACGCACCTCCCCAACATTTCCTTTTTTCTAAATAAGCAAAACAAGATTTGGAAGAGAACTTTGCACTGTAGATTGTGAATGGTGGGCAATCAAAGCTGCAAGTGTCACTGGCCGGGCACAAAGCAACACAAAGCCGAGCTGGCCAGAAAGCAGCGGCTGGAGAGCTCCCTGCTCGGCCGACACTGAGGCTGGAGCCAAACGCAGCTCGTGCAAGGGCGGCGAGAGGAGCCTCGGTGCCTTCAACACTGTCCTGCTGACAGAACAAATCATTATTCACTTCACATCTACTTGCTTTCTTGAATTTCACAATATTTGAATTAAAATTCACTCATTTCTGAGTATTTATTTATTGTGCACTAAGACAGTTTTCATATTTTGCTATTTTTTCTCCCTCTTTATCTTAGTACGTTGATCTGTGCTCTCCGTGTGATTGAATGACAGCTACAGCTCTCAATGGCTTTTTCATAATGTAAATGTACTTATATTTCTCTCTTGAAATATGGAAAGAGATTGCTACGAGCACCGTGCAGAGCAGCATTAGACCGAAGTCCGAGACAACTGAGGAAGAACTCGATTTTAAAACCCAGAAAGTCAAAGTGCTATTCAACCTTGCAGTTATTTTTAAGCATCTAAAAGGAAGCATCTCCACAAAATATTTTGCTGTAAAACTAAGCATTAGTCTGAACGGTATTAGAGAATTAGCCAGCACATTTCTCTAATGCAGCTCTGGGAACCTGTCAAAAAAACGGCCAATTTTAAAATGTGTCCGAGCAGTTTGTTTGGAAAATACCCAGTGCGCGAGCGTGTCCCGCAGGCCGGGCTGACGGCACCAGGCAGGCCTGGGCGCAGCCACCAGCCCATCGCGTAGCCTGAGCACAACGACAAAAAACAATTCTGCCCAAAAACGAGATTTTTAAACTCGGAAACACGCACTGCAGGAGGAAAACACGTAGCTCACTATACAGATATTTTTTTAAAGCCTTGTTAAGAAATCTGTCCTATTTATGAGTTGTGAAATACAAACCACGTTATCAACAATCTTAAGGAAATGGATTGATGTTAAGTGATACTCCAGAATTCGCCCCGTAGCAAAGCTCCTGCACCATTACAGGAAGATAAGCAGAAAATCCTGCTCGCAAATAAAGAAGACCTCTCTGATACTTTACAAACCATGCAGATGATTTTGAAAGCCCCTGATATAACACACGGATTGGAAAATTTCTACTGTTCAGCAGCATTCAGTGTTTCCTATAAAACAGGCCACATATTTCTTAAAATTCTTAATTAAGATAACTATTCTGCAATGTTGTTACAAAGACACAATTTACAGTCTTATTAGCAATACGAATGAATATCAAGACTGCCCGGGTGGATGGCATGCACAGCTGTGGGAAAAGCAGCTGGCCTGTTTGCCAAGGTCGGGTTTTTCCTGGGCCTTGGGGAGAGCTGGAGCACATTGAAGAAAAAACAGTACGGAACTCCCGTGATGTGAGGAGAGCACGAGGCCTCCCTCGGAGGCCGCTCCGCATGGACACGTCATCCGCTACCGTCCCATCCGGAGCGGACGCTCCCTCGGAGGCCGCCCGTCCTCTCCCGCAGCCGAGGGAGCCCCTCTGGCTGCTGCCCTCTCCGTGGGCTATTGCCCCATGCTGGAGCTCTGGGCAGCCCCGCTCCCCACGGGGCTCCGGGCGGCCCCG
>JAUBOD010000894.1:2109346-2120074 GCA_032353885.1 Nothura maculosa | reverse complement strand
TCCGGGCGGCCCCCGCTCCCCACGGGGCTCCGGGCGGCCCCGCTCCCCACGGGGCTCCGGGCGGCCCCCGCTCCGCACGGGGCTCCGGGCGGCCCCGCTCCCCACGCACAGGGCTACGCAGGACGCTGACAAGCCAACTGAGCCCCTCCACTGTGGTTCCCAACTTGGTTCTGCTAGCAGGGCTTCCCAAAGGCAGATGCCCTGCGCGGCTGAGCCTCTCGGGGAGCCCGTTATTAGCATTATCACTTCTGTTACACGAGCATCCCGAGGCCCCTGCCCAGGCCCCTTCCTGCTGGGCACAGTACTAGTACATGGGAACACGTTGATCCAAAAGCTCCAGTTCCCTCTGCAGGGCTGCAGAGCCGCACTCCTAGGCACCCTCACTCGAGCCATTGAGCATTTTTGTCATTCTGGAGGGCACTTCCCAACCCTAGGCACTTGTCCACTGTAATACAGATCCAGGATTTTCCCAGCACCTATTTGCAGTTCGAAGTACAGCTCTAAAATCAACACAGCAACAGGCTGCCAGGCCAGCTGTTACTTACCGGCCAGGTTTTTAACAGTATTTGGGTCCAAGGAAATCCAGAGATAATTAAAAGCATCTAGATAGCATTAACCAGAGTGTAGCAAAGAATGTTATCAAGCAAAGATAAGTATTTCTTGTATGGGGTTCCCTCTTCCTTAACAAAGTGCGAAACAGCTCTTCTAAATGGAAGAAAAAGCACTCCAATAAACAAGAAGCCCTACGGATCCATACGGACGCACGGGGTGAGCTCAGAAATAAAGGAGAGGTGCATGGACAGCGTGTATCATCCCAAAAGCAAGAGGGGAAATCGTTTCCCCTATCTCCAACAGCAGCTGGGGATGCTTCGCAACAGAGCTTTTTCTATAGTAAAATTCCCTTATGTTTCTTTAGCTGGAAAACTCAGTTTATAGGTCAGTTAACAAGTATTAAAACCACAAGAGAACATGAAACGCACCACCTTTTCCTTTTGATCCCTTTCCCTTTTGAATGAAAGTTTTGAAGTTTTGAATATAAACCCCCTGAATTTTTGTTATGTTTTATGCCTCCACAAAGGCATTAAACCCCAAGTTTGTGGGCTGCAGAAATATCCCCTAACTAGTGGGGAATTAAAGCAAGCTGCGGCGGCGCAGCACACCTGCGGGCCAGGTGCGCCGGCCCGAGCTGCCCAAATGGAACACCTCATTTACAAAACAAATCTGTCCAGAAAATTACCTGCCTCTCCTGATGGCCGCAAATGGTTTTCATCAGCCTGCCCTCAACTGTACCGCGCGCTCGCTCCAAATTTACAGCATCGGCATTAACAGTCATTGCAGGGGAAAAGGGAATAGCCGCAATGTTTAAAAGCCATTAAATAAATAGAGGGTCCCCGTTGAGAGTGGTCAGTGCCTTGGGTGTCCGTTCGTTAAGGTAGTTTCCTGCTGAGCACACTGCATAACCCACCACCAAGCACACAACTGCCTTGGCTTAAAGGTTTTCAAGGCCCTGTTCTCTTGCAGGATGCTTCGGGTTTGAAATCTATCAAAGGAATCTCAAAACAAATTACATGGTAAATTATTATCTCTGTTCTGGCCTCCTCTCTACACCCCACTGTTCAGCATGAATGACGATGGGAGAGCGGCTTGTGAAAGGCTGCAAGATAAGCAGATTACAGAATGTCAGGTGCCTCGGGCTACTCTAAATTTCACAGCCAAACTTCTCTGGCCGAATCAGTTCATCTCACTAATATGGGTCACAGGCTATTTCAATTAATGCACCTCTAATGACTAACATTTGTTCCTTAATGTGAAAGGAATAAATACGGAGATGCACAAAGCAGCCACATAAAGCCCAATCTCCTCCCCACGCTTCTCATCACTATCACTGCATTTAGTTTCTCTAACCAACTCACAGAAATGGAGAAAATAGGCTTGGGAGGAATAGAGAATTTCTTTCAGACAGAAACCTTTTATGTAGCTTTCCTATCATTACCAACGCATTTCTGGCAGCTTTCAGTGTCCTCCAGATCCCAGTGTACTGAATAACAAGACCTGATATGAAAACAGAATGCAGAAAACAAATTAGCATTTTGAAAATAAAAAGCATGGCTTTTAATCCTATTAAGATCAGGGCTTCTTTTTTAAGTTCTCTGAAAGATATACTGATGTTTCCATTAACATAAATGCTGAAATCAGCATTTCCTTTGAAAGAAGTTGTTAATATTTGGAAATGGTAGGATTTCCAATGCTAGATTTGATTGTTATTCTATGCTACCCTGCAAGTGCCAAGGTCATGGGGAGATTCACCTGCACACTGAGCTAAATGAATGCACTCGGCCACAATACATGTATAATTTAACATTCTCCTCTCAAGTACCACCATGCATTCCTAAAAATATTTTATTACAATAACAAATTGGTTTCAAAATCATGCATTATGTATTTTGAAATTAGGTCTGCCAATGAAACCTCTATATACAAACATATAAGCAACCATGCAGGCCGGCACGAACACAAACATTACGGGTTCTAGAGGAGCTGAAAGGAACAATTAATTCTCCCTATAACTCCAGAAATTCCTTATTTTTTATGACTCTCATGTGCGTAGCTACAGGAGCCCCACGCTGGCGGTGCAGCGAGGGCAGCGGGAAGGGAGCGCTGCGCCCCGGGCCGCCCGGCTGCGCAGGGGGCCGTGCTCACCGCGGGCGCAGCCGGCCCCGCTCCTCGCTCGTGCACTGCATCCAGCCCCTCCACTCCCGCCAGCAGCACCGCCTGCATTCCTAACCTCACCCATAGAACACTTGCAGGGCCTTTTCTTCCTATCATGCTCCTCCAAAGATTGAAAATGAATTTATTTTTAAAATTCTGTTAAATGCTTGATAAACAGCAGTCCTCTGTCATTTCTATTTTAGTTAGTTAGCTGAAGAGTTAAAAATTTCATAATATTGCTGAATTTTCAGTAGCAAATGCTGCAATGTTAATGCACTTTCATGATAGAAGGTTGTTTCTGATTTGCAAGTTTCATTTTAAGTTAAATATACATTGATAAAGCATCCTTTTACAGCTGAAATATTCTTTTTTCTCATGCAAAATAAGCATGTTTCTTGGTCAACTGACATTTTGTTAAAATGGACTTGAGGTAGCTATTTATGAATAATTAAGACTAAAATGTTTCTGCGATTCCCTCAATGCTTTTTTATTTTAAAACATTTATATCATGTCAGAAAGGACTTATTCTTCCAAAGGTAACTTTCCATTAAAATAATGGAGAAAATGACATTTCTAATTTTGATAATAGCCCTGAGTTCTTAACTAAAGTCAAAGCCTTTTGGAGCAGAAGCATGACTTTTTTTATTATTATTATTTTAAGGACCAATACTGTTCTTTGACATTTTTTGCAGTGGTGTTAAAATACTTCACTTGAAGTTATATTTTAATAATACATTACAAATAAGCTCGGCTGAATTTCCATTTTAACACAGCAGCCCAGGCTAAAGCTCTCCAAGTTTTACTTTGGACTATGTATCTCACTGTAACAATTATTTGCTTTTCTGTCAATCACGGTAAAAAAGAGAAGCTGGTAGGAATTACCATTAATTATACTTCATTCCATTTTAAACGTCAGGAAATATTGTCAGAATAACTTGGGAATGTATGTTCAAACTGGACATATGTTACTTCATTTTGGTCCCGGGAAGCAGGGCTACAGCATGTGCTGTAAGACTGTGTTTTGCAATAGGAAATGCAGAGCAGATTGAAAACTTTAGTTTTCCTCTACAAGATTTTAATTAAAGAAACATTTGATAAAATTAGAATCTTCACACTTTCCTTCTTGAATGCAAGTGCAAGCATTATGCTCAGATACTGTTTCTCTATAATTTCGTTTAGATTTTCTGATATGACTAGACACACAGCGTTTTCAGGAGCGGAATTATGAGAAATAATTATCTGTAATCTAATCAGTAGTATCTGAAAATGGTAAATGTTAGCAGCCTAATTTGTGATTTCTTAAAAAGCCTTTTGTATTTCTATTTAGACTGACACATTGAAGCTTTGCTTTTAAAGCAATAATTAAGAAATTGTTGACAGAAATTAAATGTCACTGACAATTTTAAACAATTATAAATGCTCTTCCCCCTTTCTTTTCTGAGTTTGAGAATGACAAAAAAGGGAATCTAAACTACTACTTAGAGAAGGGAACAAGAGGAGGTGGTTTTTTTGGGGGGGTAGTAAAATAGAGCTGTGATTCATATAAGTAATAAGGAAGCCCCATGCCATGGGCTTTTAAATGCCCCCACTTGTAATCCAGAGGTTAAATGATTAAACCCATTCCTGCACTTTTCAGTTTATCTGCAGATATGTTTCCTTGAATTTAGCTGGGGGTGATTTTAAGCTGAACAGGAACTGCTCTTTTATTTGTTATTAAAGTCCGTTGCTATCCTTCAAAATTGTTTATTACACATATCTGAACACATATATGCATTAAGAAAATAGACAGAAATAAACACAAGATTACAAAAAAACTACTCAGTTCCTATTAAAAATCATTCAGTGCTCATTTTTGCAAGGCTGTTTTGTGAACAAAAATTAAAACCAGCACTAAATGCAATACTGCAGCATAAAGCCCAGCAGAACCCCCGCACGCGCTGCCCGTGGCCATGGCAGGGAACATCGTGGGGCTGCCCACAGGGCAACGCGCCGGGCACGAGCGGCGGCCCCGGCGCCCGTCCCATCGCCGGGCTGCACCGCGAGACACCTTTCCAAACACACACTCACACGTGCTTCCAAAAAGGCATGCAGAACATACAGGACTCATTAAGCTTTCCCTCCCGATCGCCAATTGTTTCCCATAAAAAAGGCCGGGGTGCCTGGGCAAGAACATCGTGGTTTGTGTGTTGCTGCAGTGTTTATTATGAACGTGATGTTATTCCAAATTGCAGAATTTAGGCCAAAAGATATTAGAGCCGCTCACTGGCCACAATCCCTACCTCTGTGCGCGACGCTCTGGCTGCAGAGAGAGGCTCTGACAGCTAAAATGGAAGGAGGTTTCTGGGCATTCTCCCCCTTCGGGCCTGCGGGCTGGCTCGGGAGCTGTGTGACACCGAGAACCTGCCGCCTCCTAACAGGATTAAAGGCAGCGGGAAAAACACAAATCAAAAGGAGGCTGGTGCTGCTCGGCACCGCTCTGTCGTGCTGCGGCCGCTGCACTTGAGCGCTGCAAACACAGGGCACCTGCTCGGAGCCAGGCTCGGGGCGGAGGTCGCGGGGCCACCCGGGACCCACGGCAGCCACAGGAGCAGCTCGGCCACGTCACATCCCCGGGGGAAGGCAGGGAGCCCGCCTCGCACCCAGCCCCAGGAGCAGGGCCATCCAGCTCGCTCTCGGCGGCACGGTGCCGCCTCCTTTGGACATGGGCCTTGCTTCCCTCCTTTAAATTTGGTACCTGTTAAACATAGGTGCATTCTTTACTTATTCCCGGCGTGGAAGGAGTAAGCCAATATCTTAAAGCACAAGTATCAAACCCCTGAACGCTTCATTGCAGCATCCTTCCCAGCCCTTCATTGCCAGGGCAGTTGTGTCGCGTCGGCCACTCGCTGGGCTCCAGGCCCTGCCTGGGGACACGGGGCCAGCGCACAGCGAGGCCATCGCCCGGGGAAGGGGCTGCACAGCCCTGGTGGAGCCGTCACATTGAGGGCACCGCCAGCAGCGCCCACACTAACCCTGCGCACAGATACGCTCCCTCACAGGGACAAACATTGAGACAGAAGGAACGAGGGAAGAAGCTGCTCCCTCTCAGCAGGGCGCCCACGGCGGGCAGCACAGCGGCAGCCTGCGTGCCCCAGGCCCGGGCACTGCGCCAGGCCAGCGCGCCCGGCCGCACAGGGGATGCTGCGGGGGACACCACAACAGGGGACACCGCGGAGGCTCCTGCCGCGCCTGGAGCAGTGTCTGTGCTGGGATGCGGGCAGCAAACGCCTTGCGTCCAAGCCCACGCGCAGGGTAACTCACTCCATCAGCTCCTAAGGGCAGCAATATGGTGCAAGCCGATCCAAAAGGGTAACTGCCCCTGTACAAAACCAACACAACATAGTCCTTTGCTAGCCAGAGCTCCTGAAATACACAAATCCCTTCACTTAACACATATCTACTCTTGTGTAGTACACTTTGAAAATAAAGAGACCAGAAACAAGATGTGTTTTCAAGAGATAACAGACACTATGCTGAGTGTGAAAAATTGCTATTGGACAAGTTATAGGAAGGTGGACTCCATAAAAAGAACATTTTATCCTCTCCAACGTAATGACCACACGGTGGTCGTTCATTTTCTTGCTACCTAGTGGACCATTTAAATCACACATTTTCTTCTTAGTTTCCTTCCTGCCTCATGTTTTCCTCACCCGATTAGCACGGGAAAACAACCTCTGCACAACTGACCCTTGGCTGTTCATTGACATTTTGTTGCTTTTTATTCACAGGTATCTGATTTTTGAAAAGAATTGATTTAATTGTTTCCACAAATGTTATTCTTCAAGCATTAAAAGAGGGAAAGTCGGATTCATGCTTTATATACTAACAGTGAGAAAGAAGGAAGGTTTCTGGATGTACAACCTTTTTGCACAAAACCTACAGGGCGGCTTTCAAGAAAACGAAGCCTCCGAGCAGCCGAGCGGCCTCCCTTGCGAGCGGGGGAGGCACAGGAAGGGCTGCCGTGGCTCTGCCTTATCTCCAGCCCTTATCTGGGCAGTCCTTTCCAGGACAGCAGTTGAGGGAAGCTGGCTTCCCTCTCTTCATTTCAGAGCCTCTCGTGCTTGTGTTTGATGCGTTTTGGGTGAAGTGGCAGGCAATGACGGTGCCTGTCTCTGCCCTGTCTCTGTCTCGCGCGCTGGTTTCGAGGCGCAGCCGCGGGCTCCGGGCTCCCAGCGCACAGTGCGGGCAGCGCGGCCCTCGCTCCTGCTCCCCGCGGGCCGGCGCCCACAGCAGCCCCACGCGCTCAACTCCGCCAACCACCACGCGCGTTTGAAACCGCAATTGAAAGGCATTCAGCCTGCACAGCCCTCAGTAGGGCCCACACCAAATTACCTTCTTTTTACTGTTTCTTTTATATGTTTATTGGGCTTGATTCATTACACAGCACAGAGTCTATAGGAACAAGCCATTTTTCAACGTAACAGGTTTACGGTAAAATTAGATTATGGTTTTATAAATCTCCAGGATAAAAAAAACCATATATCCCATAGATGCAGAAGAGGGACATATTGCCCACAGTGTCCGCCTTTATAAGGAATAACTACCCTTGGAATTTCCCCCTCCTTAACCAGTACAGTTAAATAGCTTTTCCCTGACAAACTACTGGCATGTGATTGCCACTACATCTTCCTTTATCCTCTTTAGTGTATTTATTTAGTCCCCCGAGATCCCTTCCTCTTCTAAGGGCCGGGCTAAGAGGCGGCAGCTGTTGTGGCTATTGTCCGGGCGGGCCGGGAGCGGGGCCGGGAGCGGGGCCGGGAGCGGGGCCGGGACGCGGCTCGGCAGCGCAGCAGGACCGGCCCACAGGGATGCCCGTGCCGTCAACAGAGCACACCACCCACACAGGCAGCACGAGCGGCCCTGGCAAACCACCGCTCTTCTTTCCTTCTTTCCCTCCTTTAACGAAACACTGTTTTCTCTTGACGTTGTTCAAAAACAATTCCCATTTAAGCAGTGACAGGCAGGACTCTGTAATCTGTACATACAATTTAATCCTTTAAAGAATCAGCAGAACCCACATCAATCAAGCCTTCATCAACTTGTAAAAACAATATTTTGATTCAATCAGATTCAAAGCCCCGAAATTCCCAGCTAATTAATGCAGGGTCACTCCGAGGCTGTGGAGCAATGGCTAGCAGAGTGGTCAAATATTTACCCCTCAACACAGTAGACATTAGGCCAACCAAGGGCCTGAAGAGTGGGCGAGAATAGATAATGCGCCTCTCGCTGCAGCAGGTTTCATTCACTACAAGTATTTGGATAAAGAATTATTACAAAGGAGAGGAAAAAAGGAAAGTGAAGCCTCTGCCATAAGCAACATTCTCACATCCTGCTCAAGGGCTGTTAAATGGTCAGTGACCCAGGCAACATCCTCTCATTTTTTTGGTTTTTAACATGCATGTCTCCAGACAGTTGAGCTGCTTCGGTTATAGACCTTCCCCACAACATTCAGAATAAATTACCTTATAAGAACGCAGACAGCAAAAAACCACGAAAGAGTCAAAACCGCTCAGACCTCTTGGCCTACTTTGTATTCCTAGAAATGTGTCTTGAATTCAGCCTTTTTTTTTCCTTTGTTTGTTTTTCTTTTTCTGTTTTTTTTTTGTTTTTTTTTTTTTTTTTAAAATTTTTAAAAAAAAAACAATCGTCCATTTTTTTTTCCTTTTTTTTTTTTTCTTTTTATTTTTTTTTTTTCTTTTTTTTTTTTTTTTGAATATTCTTAAAACACAAGCAAGCTTCCATTTGGATGCTCCATGCACAGGACACATCCTCACGGCACGAGGAGCGGGGCGCACGGCAGCCCGGCCCGGGCTCAGCCCTGGCAGTGACGCTGCCCTCCCTTCCGGACCCGTTTGACGCAGGTCACACTCTGCCTTACGAAAAAATATTTTTTCTGCATATTCCTCTCAAAAGTTTAAAATATTTTCTTCTTTTTGAATTGCACTGGGAATAACAGCCTCAGCTTGATTACTGCATTTTATATACATGCACCCAGAGAGGCATATATACACATCAAGGCCCCATGTGCTGATGTATCTGCAGCTGAGCATATACGTTGACCCCATGTGTGTACGTGTAAAGACACACAATGCTCACCCATTGTGTGTGTGCAACAGAAACAAAGGCAGCGTGTCAGGGACAGAAAAATAACAATCTATTAGGAGCACTGGTCTCCATGACACCTGATCACTAAAAACCAAATCTTTCCTGAGCAGATATCTTACATTTCTTGGGTGCGGGGCTCCTGAACCGCACCCCTGCACGTGCTGCACCCTCCCACAGCCACTGAGCCCCTATTCCCAGCGCCCTCATTGCAGCCGCTTCCTAGCAGGGATCACGCTCCCACCCGGGCAAGGAGGCAGCGTGCTCAAACGCACCGCGGAGCCGGGCTCCCTCTGCCCTGCAGGCTAGCGGTTCTTCATATTCATGCATTTTTGCATTTGCACTCTGAAATTACACATGCAACAAAACGGATTACACTTCACATTACATTACTACAATTTTTGCTTCTGTCTTCCAATTCATTGCACTGAGGTAAGTATTTTGGATAAATGAACTTCAAACTAATGAACAGGCAATTAATATGTGCTTTTCCTTCTTTAAGAAAGTTTTCAAAAAGTTTAAGAGCAACTATTTAATAATTCACGATTCTTACATTGCTTATGTTTTGAGACAGCTGGAGAAGGCATAATACACCCAGAAGAATTTTTAAAAAGCAATTTTGTAGAACCCATGCTGATGGTATTTCACTTGAACAACTGTCAGTGCTTGTTTACACCAAAATGTATTTTAGAAGGATGTTCTCTCCCAGCCTACTGTAATAACAGGAGTAGCAGAAGCAGTAATGATAATAATAATAATAAAGAAAAAGATAGGGATAATACCACCTGAGAAGAATATGTTTCAAGAAATCATCACTGTTTACCTAATCTTACTGTCATCTACACAGCAAAGACCAGACAAATAACCTTGAGTTCAAGTAGTAAAGTTATTTGTTTTCTGATGCATTTCTTAAAATGGAGAGAAAAAAAATTACAACACCAGCTTAAAAAGTTAGACATAAAAAACTGTTCTTTTACTTTAAATATTACAACTATTGAATATCATAAAGCAAATACACGCAATCTGACTTGCTTTCTAATGACTAATATGACCTCCTTGCACTTGGCAAACCGCCTATAAAGGCACCAGCTTGGGCTGCTTGGAGACGCCCACGCGCGGTGAGCCCAGCGCAGCCCTGAAGTGGGCAGGAGCCTAGAATTATTCAGACCTTAGAGCCGGGCCTGCATATGTCACTCCGGCACCAGGCTGACCTTTTCAGCAGACAGGTCATTCTGACACATGGAAGAGAAAAAAGAAACGGAGCCACCTGCTCCATCCCATGCATCGCAGGCTGCGCGTTTTGCGTTCGAGCTGCTGAAAGAATAAATATATTGACTCACCGTCGTGAAACGGCATTGCTGCCAGTTTGCCTCTATCTTCCAACCAGAACAACCAACGCAAACTGTTGGAGTTCCTGGGTGAGGGATGGGGAGAAGCAGCCCCCTTCAAACACACCCACGCTGTGGAGACTGTTCCTTCCTCGTGGTTGTCCCGGCTGGGATTCCCAGGCAGCAGGGCCGTCCTCCCCGGCCTCCCCTAGCTCAGGTCCCTGCTCGTGCTCCCTGGGCTCTGTGCTTTGCCTCCGCGCTGCTGGGCCCTGCTGCTCCCAGGGCACACAGCCGGGCACTGCAACGGGCAAGGCACACAGCTCGGAACGCTGCAGGCCACCAAGGAAGGAGCGCAGCCACCGGGGCCTTCCCATGCTTCCCGGAGACCTGGCTGCCTTCTCCTCCATCTGCACAACTGCAGCTGCTGAGGAGCCAGCAGCAGCCAGTGCTGCAGGCACATTCCCACATTACCCAATTTATTTGGACAAGGAACTCATAAACATACTGGTACACAGAGACTCTGATGTAGGCGCAGAAAAATAAACCATTT
>JAUBOD010000894.1:2087855-2103697 GCA_032353885.1 Nothura maculosa | reverse complement strand
CTGCCAGGCCCCGAGCTGGACACACTAACAGCAGCGGTCGCCTGTGTTCAGTGCTTGCGGGACCCATCTCCTTGCATCAAAGCAAAAAGTTGTCAAAATAGAGATGCAAAGATATGCATGTAATTTCCACGAATAAGAGCGGCCCAAAACAAAGAGCAGCAGGGACGATGTTAACTTTCTGTTTCACTCTGCATGAACGGGACTGTAGTGGTGCAGAGCAGCAGAACAGTGTGCAAACCGCAGGCACCCTGTCCTGTGCCTCCCTCAATGAAGCACCACAGAGAACCTCAGCTCCAGCACCAGCAAAACCCAGAGAGGCCCAACCAGAGCACAGCGGCAGGCTGCCCTTCACGTCAAGCTCTGGTGCAAACCAACAGACAATGGGAAAATCCAAAAGCCTGGAGAACTCCACAAAAAGCAGACACGACCAAGTCGCAAGCTCCCGCAGAACCCCAGCAGTGGAACACAGACATCCTCGAGCTCTCCTTCCAGCATCTGATTTACCACAACAACTTCAATATTTTTAGTAACAATTACACCTTTTAAAAGGAAGAAACTGTTGAGTGGAAAGGTTTATTACTTAATATAAAAGAAGGTTCAGGGAAAGACATAAAAGCTACATGAAATTTTAAATGCAATTATCTTAGATTAGAATATTTGGCTTGAAAGATCTTGAGGGTATTGTTTTTGATAAGACAGAGCCACTTGACAAGGCCTGTCACCACTCCAGGTCTCTCTGTTGTCAACTAAAGATGAAAGGACATCACAAAGAATTAACTTCAGCTTTTAAACATTTTGAAAATGTCAAAGAGGTCATAGCTGATCTATTTCCTTATACAGCATATTCACTTGATGAAATTTGTGGTAACAATGTGTTTTTACTTTTCATTCAAATTGGTCTAAAATCCCAGTAATTGATCCCAGGCTAATGAGAGCTGACACGGGGCCGGTGCGATTGGCTGAGCTTTGCATCAATCACAGCTGCCGCGTGCCCACGCTGCGCACACCGCGCGTCCTAATGGCACTAATTGGTGACTGTGGAAAAAACCTGCTCAATCTCTTAGTGTACTTTCCAGAACCATTTACTTGGTTTCCAGTTACACTAAAGCCAATTTAAGCCCTCTTATAACTAACACCTTCCTACATATAGGACCTATTGTTCGTGCCTTCTCACAAGCCGTCTAAATAGTCCTTAAAATATTCAGTGAGATGACTCTAAATTAAAAATCGGCCCAATCTGTGAAAAAGCAGAAGTAAAAGTAGAAGCTAAATATTTGTATTGACCTTTTAGGAGCATTAGTCAAGTCAGTAAAATATCTCCGAGCTATCTTATTATGCATATAGGGACTAAAATTTTAAATCTCATTTAAAGTAACACGTGACCACATTTGTTAGAAGGTGAATTTATATTTCCAGAGCACATTAGCGCTTCCAAATACAAACGTTGCTGCTAAAACGGTTGAAATTCTCTTCTATGGCGCTAGTTCTCTCTTTTCCCCCACAGATGACTTGGCGAGAAAGGTCAGCGCGCCGTGAGCCGCCGCGCGCTGATGCTGATGCTGGAGCGCGAGCGCGGCGCGCTCAAGGAAGCCAAGCGCCCGGCCATTTTCTGCACCACCTGCCTTCATCAGAAACCCTCCATCTTGAGCTGGAGCAGGAGATTAGGGTACAGCAACGAGCAGAGAAAGTTTCCTCTGCTCAAAACTGAGCAATCCTTTTCTTCCGATTTGAACGCGTCCCTTACGCCGTGGAAAAGAGTAACAATATTAACTGTAACTCATAAAACAGACTGCCGAGGAAAAAGGCATTTAGCTACAGACAGAATTGCACAGCTGAGATCTGTGTTCAGGATAAACCACAGGATGGTGGAGAAAAATGAAGTCCAGCGAACAGCAACTTAGGGACGGACGGTGCTGTAGGGATGTGCTACGGTGCTGTAGCAAGGTAGGGATGGATGATGCTAGATACCTCTTTTCTCCTGTCCACACACATTTAGTTATTTTTTCCTATGCACACTTCCCCAAAATAGTACATGCACTCCACTAAGCAATTTTCATTTGCAAGTAAAACAAACATGACCTATATTTTTACTATATATTAAAAAGGCACAGTCAGAAAAACATTTTAATAAAGCTATAGTCTGTATTTGCAACTACATTTTTTAAAAAAGTACCAAATTGCTTGAGATTTCTTTAAAATCTCAGCAAACTGAATAAGACCACATTTTCTATACAGACCTGGCGTGCTAAACCTCCATTAAACTGCCCCTCATCAGCACACAAGACAAGTGCAGCAAAGTCCCTCGGTTTTCCGGAGGAAGGAGCAGCTCTGCTCAGGATGTGCGGCTGTTGGAACTCGATCCCCTCGGAACCATCTCATGTTTGAGGACACTTGGCTCACACCACAGGTAAACTTGGCCCCTATTCTGTTCGTCACCGGCACGAGCAGCACTTGGGCTCTTGACTGCAGCTAAGACCATCTCGAGGCTCTGTGTGTCAGACAAATCCCTCCAAGTGAAGCCAACACGTCCATCTGCCCGTCCCCCATCACGTTCCCCAACGCTGATGTGAGGTGGTACCTGAGGAAGCAGCCATGGTAGCACCCAGCACCTTACACCAAGTCTGTGTAACTGCCCTCATTTCACAGCCTGCTTGGGAGGCATTTCCCCTCATTTCAGGGATACCTAAATGCAGATATCAAAGGCAATACAGTCGAGGTGACCAGGAGCAAATGGTAGAGCGGCGAAACAGATGAGTGACAGGTAAGGTCTGCAACGTCTCAGAAACCAAACTGCACCAAAACACTGACCTCACCCACCAACACTCTGTACAAAGCAAGAAAAGAAGAGAAATGGAAAAAGGAAAGATCCATCTGAACAGCATTCATATTGGTTTTACTGGAAATTACCACGCAAAAGGCTTAATTTGCCTTAACTTAATTTGCTTAATTAACACTGTGCTGAGAGCCTGCGGAACAGTGCACTGCAGTACAGCTGGATCACAGCGAGCACAGGAGAGGCCACGGCCCCGCCAGCCGCCCTCGCTGCTGGGCCATTCTGCACCAGGGAAAGCAAAACCCAAACCACCCCTGTTCAGCTGGCACAGCTGCTCCTGTCCTAGGACACCAGCCTGGAGCTTGTGCACAACTAGGAAGGTCTTTGGCACACACAGGGAGAACAGCTAAATGAAATGGTTAGCCGGGTCCAACGGGGCCTCACTCAGCAGCAGGCAACTGCTCCCAAATGCTATCAAAAACATTTTCCAAAACTCTTAACAGGGATAAAAACAGCCTCTGCAAGAAGCACCACGCTCCCCTTACCTTTGTCATCTGCTTTTCAGGCCAAAATATATTGCACAGACTTTGCAAGCACTGTGGAACAGCAACTCCTACAAAAGGAGGAGGAAAGTCACAGAAGATTATAATTTCCTCAATCAAATTATATTTAATGACAATAATATGCATTTTCTATTTTCAGTCCTAGGATAAAAAGTCAGGTAAAATAATGTAGAGGCATTTCACATACTGCAGGTGAACTCTGAAGCCCCTATTTTCTAATTAAAAGGGTTTGAGGTTAATCAGTTTAAAATTGCATTGATTTATATAATCATTTTGATTCAGTGAGGGAATAAATTGAAATGAATTATGAGGTACATCTTAAATATACCTTCCATTTTACTGCTTGCTTAAGGTTTGTGCAATACAAGTGAAAGTAATATACATCCAGCCGAAGCCTCAGCAATCTGTGACACTGCTGATGCCAAACAGGTCAAGCTGCTTCTTCAAAGTAATACTTAAATCAAAAACAAATGTGAAAGAAATAACAACAACTAATAGAAACTGAAAAATATTAAAATTGTTTATATTATTGTTTAATATTTTGCATGGTTCTGCAAAGCTCAATATTAGAACAAAATAAATCCACGCAGGAGGAGCTTGCTCCCTGCAGGAATCACGGCACCGCTCCCGCTTCCTCTGCTCTTCCCACGCTAGCTGTTCCTGACTTGCTGGGTCTCATCAAAATGCTCCCAGGGAAGAGACAGATCCCTTGGCCGCAGCACACATCCTGCAGGCACAGAAGGGCTGAATTCCGAGCTCTCTGGAGCACTCCAGCAGCCCAGGGTCCATAGGGATCCAGGGCAGGCCAGGACGCCACGCCGGGCGCTGGGTCGGCACCCGCACGTGCCCACGGCTTTGCGGTCACCTCCACGGCTGGACCAGCAAAGGGCCTCTCCCCATCCCACAGCACGGAGTGACCGAGCCCACGCAGCCCCTTCTCACGTATGTACCTAGGCAATAACAGCAACAGGCTCAGAGCCTCGCTGGGGTTAGCACCACGCACACGGAGTCCCTTCAACACCAGGGCTGGGGACTCCAGGGCCCAAACTCTGCGCCCCTCTGAACCCAGCGTCACCGGCTGAAGCACCGCAGCACTGCCCGAGTCTCCGATGCCCTGCAAAGGGGCAGAGCGGCTGCATTCCTGCGCTTGGAGCGGCTGCGAGGCACTGTGGTCGCATGCCCATCGCAGCACAAGCCGCACTGCCCCTGTCCCACCTCAAACCCAGCACCCTCACGCGCCACAGGAAAGCCGGCGCTCGCAAACCCCGTGGTTTGAACAAGCACGATGGTCTCAGCGGGCTTAAATATTCCTGCAGCACGGCCAGTCCAGAAACACTCTTTTTTCAGAATTAACATTAATTGCCTTTGAGGAGAAAGTCTGTAAAGATTACAAAGCCAAGAAACGGTAAATAAACCTCTCGGAGAAGCTGCACTGCTGCACGCGGTGCGTGTTTTCCGTGCACCTCCCGACACGTTTCAACTCCCACAGTTGATTTTGCTCAGGCCGACATTTTTGCTCCATCTGCTTCTACTTTGGCATGCGACTGGGGGGGAATTCTGGCACAAACCCGAGCAAATTCCAGTAATACCACCCAAACTCGTGCAAGCTGGACAAGGCCACGGACACTTGGGGTCCTCCTCCTGGGGCCGGCTCCATGCAACACCTTCACGCTGACAACCAGTGGCTTCTCCGAGCGCACGGTGCTTTTAACTGGGCTTGTTCTTGCACCAAGGCGACAGGAGACTTGAAAATGACTTGTCGGAAAGGCATATTATATTTGTAAAGTGCAACATATTTTTTTCCTCTAATTCAAAACAGCAAATGTTAAACTTAAAGAGTCTTCCTAGCACATGTTAGTGACAGGCAAAGCTCCCAGAGGGGTGACTGCCTTCAAAGACAGGTAAATGAGGGCCCATATAAAACAGCCAAGTATTGATGTTGTAGTAAAATTCAAGAAAAACACATTGGCAGACAAGTAAATTTGTCACTAATAATTTAATGTAATTTCCCTAAAATGGAGGTAATAGGTACTCGGGGAATACACCTCCAGGGTTTACATCCAATGTGCATGTGGAAAATTGTGAAATAATATTTTTTCTTAAATGTAGATGCTGTGGCTGACATGTTAGTTTATGATGAAAATTGTTCTCTTGAAATGATCAAGGGGAGGGAAAAATATAAGCCTCCCTGCATACACAACCTGAATCCTCTAAAACCACCCCCAAAATGACAACTCAGATGCAGAGGCTCTGAACGCCGAGATCATTTGTTTGTGTTTTAGTTCCCCCTTTAAAATGATGGACTACAATTACCAAATAGTAATGAACCAATCATGTTGCAAACACTATTTCCTGTGTCATTCTGAGTTATAGAATCTAATATCAAGCTCATTTAAAATATTCCAAAATTGCTTATTTTTCTCCACAGTGAAGTGACAGCTCAAATTGCATTTAGTAGCAACCGTAAGACCATGAGCAAATCAAGTATAAAAATTTCATTTTCTCTAAGTGTTAATGCAATATTTTTAGCTCTGCTCCTATGCTGGTTCGCTTTCCACTACACAGGATGGTGCTGGATGCTGCTGGAGCCTCATTATCAATTATAACACATTTTCTGTAAATTTTAAACAATGGTTAACCCAAGTAGGTAAAGTTCAGAGAAAGCAAAAAGAAAAAAATAAATCACCTCTGCTTCGTCAAACCAACGGGATGATTTCCAGCTATAAGCTGAAATTTCACTGTAGGCAGTGCAGGTTGAATATGGAAAAGGCCTGCGGTTTTCCAGAACAATAGGGGAAACACGTAGAACAAAGCAGAACACAGCTGCCCTAAGCCCCTAAGCTCTGAAACAGAGCAGAGTAGGGAACAGAGGCCAGGAAAACAAGTAGGAATAGATATGAAAAATAGAACTACAGAATATCTAACATTTCATATGAAAATGTGAAAAGGAGTCTGCAGAAAGGAACAAATTAGTGGCAAACGTTACCAACAGGTATTTGCAGCTGCTGGGGGACGAGCCCCATCCGATTTCGCAGCAGGGCACAGAAGGTCCTGCAGCTGCAAACACACCTTAATTTTCCCCGTGAAGTTGGTGTTTTGGCTAACATCAATGTGCTGTACGATACTCACACTCTTTATTCTTATTTTTCATGTCTGCACGTTTAGACATGCTACACACATGCACTGGCTTCTAGTTACACACACTGGACATATTCATGGCAGATAATTGCTCAGGAAACTCCGTTTTATCAGTGCATACAGCTACAGAAAGTTGTAAGAGGAGAAAAAGAAACACAAAACCCCAAGCACACGCAAGCTGCAGCACCAGCTGCCAAAACGCCGACCCCGCGGGCGGGTATAACCCGCACACATGCAAGCTCACTGCAGCAGCCTGGCAACCTGCTGGAATAGGCCTCAAAATGCATGCTGCTATTTATTTTGAAGGGCTAGGAAAAGGCAAAGGAGCTTAGAGTTACGTATTCACCTCTCGCCTCTCTAAGCTGAATTTTCTTTACTGTTTTTCTGAAGGTTTTAAGAAAATATTGACTTAAAAAAAGTCAGTATTCTCAACCTGTTCTGAAAGAGGTGCTGCTGTTTGGCCAAGAACCTTCTGTCCCATTCCGCTATGGAACATCATACATACAGGCTCTTTTACGGAAAGCACGCTGCTAGTAACTAATAACAATAACCTCTGAAGTGAGCTCAGCATTCGAGTACACCGTGCACGACTGGCAAGATACACGTCCACTGAAACCACAAGGTCTTGGTGTTTTCTCCGTCCCTCCCGTCCACACACAGCGCTCGGCGCATGCGGAGGCATCACAGGCAACTAGAGCAAACACCAAAAACTCATTTCATGGTGTTTGCTTTAGCGGGTTTTCTCAGGGTTTAGTGTATGTTTAAGTTATTCTCAACCACAAACGTTGGGCTGCATACAGTGTTCATAGAAGACACAGAAATAACGAAGAGATAAAGCAGACCAGAAGAGCTGCCTTGGCACCCAAGAGATGGAACCACCGCACTAACTGCCCAGACCAATGTCAAGCACTTGTGATGAAAAAAATAATTAAAATTTCTCAAAATTTCAATAAAATTCTCAAAATTTCTCTTTCTCAACAAGATTGTACCTTTCCCCCACCAATCATGACATTATCCTTCTCAAGAATTGTTTATAGTCAGTAAAAATATAATTAGAATGGATAGATGCAGCTCTTGTTGTTATTACTACATAGACACAGACAGTAATTACCTGTATTTTATAGATAGCATACATACCACAAAGGAAAAAAGTGACATGAACTGTCAATATATATTTAAATCCTTCTATCCTGTTTTGATGTCAGTGAATACACTATTAGTTTGACTTTTTGTGGCATTCACATAAACACAAACACCCACAAATAAGTAAACAGATAGAAAAATATCTTCCTTCTGAGTTTTCACTTCACTCTTCTCGTCTATACTATTAAAGCAACACAGAAGACACAAGATACAAAAAGATATTACCAGATTTTGGAACTATTAACAGACCACAAGGTGTGTGGCTACACCGTCAATATGCCCTCCCTACAGCTGCCTTGGTCAACTTCCATCTGCTCAAGAAGTACAATTTTTTCATAAGCTTTCATAATATATTTTTGTTAAATTTTTGCCACAACATTAATAGGACCCAAGATCCAGCAGGTGCTCTTGTGCTCTTCATTTGCTAGTTTTCTTTGCTAGCTCTTTTTTAAACTTGCTCTCAGTATTTCTTTAGCGCTAAGATCTTTTCCGGCATTCTGGATCTTTCTGCCAGGACCTTCTCTGCACTGCCGGCTCCTGGCAAGCACCGACACTCACAGCAGGTCAGGTCCTTTCCCGAAGAAAGCTGCAGCAGGAGCACATGCTAATGCAACAGCTCCTCAACTACTGAAAGTCAAAATACTATAAAATACAGTTTAGAAAAAAAGATATAAACTATCATTTAAAATAATCTCTTCATAAGTGATGAGCATTCTATGGTTAATACTTCAGAATCTCAATTTTGACATTTACAAAAGCATAAGAAGAATTAAAGAGGCAATCTTAGATTAACAGACACCTTTGCAGAATATTTAGTTTCTGTACCTTGTATTTAGCTGGCTATTCTTTGCTTTTCTATAGTAGATTGTATATGAATCCCTTCCAGAAATGAAAATTGTGAAAAGGCAACATTGTGATAGAACCCGACAACAGCAGGAAATTGGAAGTTCAGGCTGAGGCGTCATCCTTAATTTACACCACTGCTGAGACGGGGAGAGCAGAGACACCCGGTTAAAGACAGTAACGGACTTAACTTTAATTTCCTGCATGTTATCACCTCAAAGAGGATCGCTGCTGTCATTTAAATACAACTGGGGGAAGCAAAGGAGAAGTTAGAGAATGAATGGATCCGATTTGTGCGGGCAGCAGGCGCTGGGGCGGCGAGAACACGGGACGCAGGGGGCTGCTCGTGGCCCTATGGGCCAGCAGCTCTGAGGGACTTGTGCACCAAGCATGATGCAGACTCGCACAACGTGCACCAAGCACCGTGCAGCCCCTTGTGCAGCACACAGCACACACACACCAAGCACTGTGCAGACCCACACAACACGTGCACCAAGCACCGTGCGCCCCGTGTGCAGCACACAGCACACGTGCACCAAGCACTGTGCAGACCCACACAACATGTGCACCAAGCACCGTGCAGCCCCGTGTGCAGCACACAGCACACACGCACCAAGCACTGTGCAGACCCACACAACACGTGCACCAAGCACCGTGCAGACCCATGTGCAGCCTGAAGCCTCCTGACCAAGCTCGGCATTCGGGCTCTGCCATTCCCCCCAGGCACAACACCTACGCAACACCGAGGACAGCACCTGCGTTTTGAGGCCAGGCAGGTCGTTCTCCACATTTCTGGAATCAGCACACTGAAAACACCCTTAGCACATTCTTCAAAACACGCAGAAGCCATTTATTATGTGATAAAGCTAGAGAGAGAAAGTGGGTCTTTTTAACACCAAGGTTCTGAACATCTCCTACAACTCAGTGGCTTGTCACCCTCTCATGGAGAGCAGAGCAGGCTTGTAAGAGATACTGATGTCTGCAATAACCCACCACCGGTGTTTCAACCCCAGTCAAGATACTCTGTGGTTCTGAAAAAAAATAAAAAAAACAGCCATTTGATGGGCAGCACTTTATAGTATTATGGTCTGGAAGAGAGCTAAGAGCATCAATAGGAAAACGTAATTAATAGCAAGGATATTTTATTTATTTACTTTATTCACAGAGCATTTCAATACCTAGGTCTCATTCAAGAATGAACAGTATTTGATTTTCAAAGGAAAAAAGTTATTAAAATTGATTCCGATATGGTTATGAAACATTTCAAGAGAAAAATTTGTATATGATCATTAGAAACTTAAATACCAAAATGAGGAGAAGGAAGCCCTAGCATTTTGTGCAAGGGCTTCCTGCAGGATGCGGCAGCAGCGCCAGCCCAGGCACAGCCGCTCAGGCAGCCTCTGCTTTTCCTCTCCCTGCCGCACACAAGTGCTGACATAGATCTCCAAGTGCACTGCGACACATCCGTGTTTACTAGACCATTTACTCCATAGGTAACTGTACAGTTTCCACTGAAAGACAATGCTCCTGTCTTGCTGAAAGAATACTTTTAGTAATGGATGGCACTGAATAATTAATTATTCCTCACCATCTCACCAGGCTCAGGCTGAGAACTCAGTTTCACTCCTCCTCCAAACACTGCTTGGAAATTCTCAGCACTTTTGGTACTGAGTCAAATATCTTAGTCCTTAAGCTTAGGTTCATCTTTCAAAGGCGAAGAACATTTGTCCAAAATTATGGGGATATGGAGCAGCCTATAGTTTCTACACTGAGGAAACTTTCAGATACGTCACCATTTTGGGCTCTGTGGCGTAATTCAGTTTGAATGCTGCCGTGAGCCCAGGATGGATCAAGCCGCAGGATGCTAACGTGAACTTGTCAGTACAGCTCCAATTCCTATTTAAATATACATAATCAATAACGCGACAAGCTATTTAATCACTAACGTACAAACCCTTGTCTTCACAGCACAGCTGACAGCAGTAAATCACATTTTAAGCTACCTGCCTCTCCTTCGCAGTGCACGAGGCAGGGAGCGCTCAGCTGAGGCGCGTGCGGCTCTGGTTTACACGCGGCAGCGGGATTCCTCAGCCGCTCCAGAGACCGGCTCTTCCCGAGCACACAGCTGACTGCCTCCTCACCGGCACGAAAAGCGCCGTCGGAGCAGCCTGTGTGCCACCTTCCAGCTGCGCCGACGACTCCAGCAAAGCACCACGTTGCTATTGAGCCATCAGCACTCCGGGAGACACAGCACCAATAAGCAAGTGGTATCGCAGTATGTGTATGTCAACTGTCACTTTTCATGTCACAACTGTGGCACTAGTGTATTTGTCAAGATTATGCTTCAAGAAGTACGTGTCTGTTATGTATTTCAGAGTTTAGTATTTAAATACCTGGTTCTGCAGAAATGTTAATGACAAAAGCTCAGAGCACTTTTGCCTCGTGCCATTTGTCTCGTCGTGTCACGTAAGGTCATAACCATTTCCATACGGGTGCAGAGCAGGGCCTGTCGGGTATTTTTACATTTGGGAAAACAACCCTTTGCGCACACACTGATTGAGTCACGTAAAGCAGCAAACACGGACAAAACTAAAGCGTTAGTAGGGAGATGTGCTGAGCACGGGTGCAATGAGGGCGCAGCCGGAGCGAGCAGCGCCCCGAGCACCGTGCGGACGGAAAGGGGGACCAAGGTCGGGCCAAGGCTGAGCGCTGTCCCGCGGCCCTGCGACCCATTCCCTATCGGGGAACTACGGTCAGATGCCAGCTCGGAGCGGCTCCGGCTTCCTCCTCACCGGGACAATTGCCACTTGTTTCTAGCTACCTCCATGCAGTAGAAAGCTAAAATAAAATAGTAGTATCAAAAGGGCTGTGGCCACCAAAACAAAGACACAATACAGGATGTCGGCACTTAGATCAAATCAAGAACGTATCTTGGTCCATTAACAGAGGACAAAAAATAAAATCCACATAGTTATTTCTACCAAGGTAATTATAATCGACATTTCAAGAAGGATAGTTGTATTTTGTTTCAGATGTTGAACCGAGAAACATAGTGTAAAAATTATTTGCTGCTATATTCAACTAGAGAGCAAGGACAAACCATAGAGTGTGTTTGGAAAACTGCAACATTGGGTTACAGCAACATCCTATTAAGGGGGGGATTTCACCTGACTTTGTTCTGTCCTTGCAAACAGGACCAGGGAAGAGAGGTCGCCAAAGGCTGCTCAGTCCTTTAGCCCGAGCGTGACCACGGCAGATAATCATGGCAAGGGAGAAGGGCTCTGTGGTGGGCACTGCCGAGGGAAGCACCGGAGCAGCGGGCAGGCCCGGCTGCCCCCCGCCCCACTGGGGACCCGGCCAGCAGCAGCCCCGTCCTGGCAACAGGAGCAGCTCGGGGCAGGCGCTGGCACCGGGCGGGACTCGGCCCCAACTCCGCGTGGTTCCGCGGAGACCCAGCTAAGGAGAAGCCCCGAGCGAACCCGGCTCAGCTGCATGAGACGGGCGACAAGCGTCTTGCAAGGGAGGACGCGGAGGAGCACTGGGATACAGCGGATCACAGCGCCTGCACGTCAACACTCACCTACAGAACTAACCATACCCTACAGAACGATTTAAAAAAAGAAATTATAGCAACAAAATAACATGCCCAATTCTTACTTCCAAATCACTAATCATCACAATTCAATTCACTAAGAGCTCAAAGAAACTTTGAGTGGTTTCCTTCCTAGAGCAGCTCATCCTTAAAAGGAATACCTTTTTCTGACATATTAGGAATGCAGCTAACTGCTACTGTTTTTCTACGTAATTTCCCCAAAGTTTTCTTTTTCCAGAGAAGTAAAATAAAATGGCACAAGATGTCGGGAAAGGGCTGCTAGTAAACGAGAGCTGGTGCGTGCTGTGGTGGAAGACAACAGGCAGTACCGTGAAAGGGACTCCAAGTTAAGGCTAGTAATGCAAGAGGAGAAGTGGAGCTGCCTCATTGCCGCTAAACTTGCATCTCCAGCAGCTGTTGCGACCTGCAGTCTGTGCACAGTATGGACTAGTACTGGGAGGAATATGGAAAAGAGAAGAAAAACGCTTCTTGCCAGCAGCTTCTGCCATTGTATTCATCTATCTTTTATGCTGAAAGTTTTTATTTAGCAACATCAAGCCTTTTCTACATGAGGAAATGGCTACCCCAGCACCAGCACAGTTTTGGCAGAGAAGGTTATACACTCAACAGTGAGATCTTGAAAGAATTGGGCAGCTAACAGATGTGCAGGAAGAAGGTACCTCCTATCAGACACTGATCACTGAAATCAGTATGTGAATACACATATATACACGTGTGTGTGTGTGTGTGTGTGTGTGTGTGTGTGTGTGTGTGTGAATATATAAGTCATCCTCCATATTTTTCAGCAGCTATTTTACAAAAGACTAGTATATTCACTAGAAGATATACTGTGTGCTTAGGAGCCACAACTACTACCCAGACACTATTCAAATTTTAACAGTCTGCATTGTTTTTAATTTTGGGCTTTCTAACAGCACCTTCTAACTTAAGTTTCTGTATTTATTGCTTTTGGTTTAAAAGATTGAAGAAATTAAAGACTTAGCTTTTCAGAAATGAAGCAATCATTCTAATGTTCTTTCTTTTCTATGTAACATTGGACAAAGAACCTCCCATCATCATTTCTCCATCAAGGAGATATTTTTATAGCTGCAATAGTCAAAGGAGAAAAAAGCTTTAAAAAAATGCAGACTTGAATTTCAGGTCAGTGAATCCACATCTCTAGCTAAACTGCTTTAACAGATAACTATTCATTTTGCTAAAAACATATACCTTGTATTTATTTTTATTATATAGAAATAACACTATTTGCTTTCTCCTATTGTGTACCAGCCTTTTTATATACCCGTGCATTAACGTTTGCTCCCCTGGCTACAGCCTAAGAGCGGGTGCTCCTGTTCAGCCATTCATCTACCAAAACCACCCCGGCTCTCCCAGGCCCTGGGCTTGCCCACTTTCATCCCACATACTTTAACTGCAGCTCAGCTTCGGGGTTTTGGGGGTTTTGGGTTGTTTTTTTTTTTTTGTGTAGATTTGGCTTCATGTTAACCACTATTAAAATAAACATTAATGATGAGAGATATCCCTAAAAAGTGATTTGGTTTCATTATTAAAATAGATCAGCATCCAACAGTACATAAAGCGCTTTATAGTTCCATGCTTAATGTCTTCACTCTTAATCAATTCTAGTTAAAGCACAAAATATAATTTTGCTACTAATTTTTTTTTTCTGGCTTGTACATTTTTGGTACCATCTGCAGATTTTCTCTATCATTGGAAACAAAGAATTAGCTTCAAAATTAAAAATAAGAATTTAGAAGTTAAAGAAATATGAACTGTGGAATCTTCCAAAAAAACCCCAGGGTAAACTGTGGGTTCCGCCCAAGCCAGGGGCAAGTCGTCCCCTCCCTCGGTCACCACCACAGCACCACGGTGGTTCCTTCCTGCCGTTGCTTTCCGCTTTATGGCAATGTCCCCGCAGAGAGGACAGCGCTCCCGGCCCCGCTGCGGCCGCAAAGGCAGCGCAGGAACCCCAGGGGTCACTAGGGGCTGAGATCGGAGCCCAAATGGTAAAAAGGGATTTTCCAGGCTTGAAATACGTCCTTCTTTCCCGCCCAAGCCAGCCACAGAAATTACGCCTCATTCAGGATTCTGCACAAGCCAAGCCCCAAGTGTGAAAGTTCAGCTCTTTCTGCTGACACCAGGCCTTTACATTGATTTATATATTTTTAATGGAAACAAACAAACAGGAAAAAAAAGCTCCCCATGTTCATTTTTGGATCAAAGTTTTGCTTCAATATGAAGAAAGTATTCTTGGGCACATAAAATGCACGTTTCATCCTCAAAGACAAATGCTGTAACAAAGAATAGAGAAGATATTTGATATAGTATGAATCTGTAAAAATATGATCACAAAGGAAAGTCTTTCACAATTGTAAATTAACAGATAACACCATCCTGCTGCTCTCAGAGAACTATGCTAATCTTCACCGATTTTCTGTAGGCAAAAAAATACTTTTTCAGGAATAATATAAATGATCCAAGTTTCTCTTCTATGGGCATTATAGAATACAGATGAATTAACATTCTTGAATATTGGTCACTCCCTAATTCAAGTGACCCAATTAGGTCTTCTACAAATGATAAATATATGCTCATTTATAAGACAGTATATACGTACCCCAAAGAGCACATATACCTACAAGTACTATGAAGAACTGCTATTAAAAGAAAAAAAAAAAAAAAAGCTGTTTTTCCTTTCTGACAAACGGGCATGAAATAACAGGCTGACATCTGCCTCTGCAGGTCATTCCAGTCAGGCTGCTGCATGTCAGAATTCAAACTGCTCCATCCATCAATGGCAGACCAAAAATTAACGTAGCTTGGAAACTCTGCAGCAAGACAGTAACAGCCCAATTTAAAGTCTGACCTTCGGAGAACGGTGGGGTAAGATGGAAAAATTATTTCATGCCCTGCACCAAAGCCAGCACCACAGTTCACAGGGATTTTGCAGTTTTTTCATATATATAGTTCTCCAATATACAGCTGTTAAACTCTTATGTCAGATAAGGAAAGTGTTTCATAGCCTTTTAATTTATAATGCAATGTCAACTACATTTACAAACATGCATTTTCACTAAACCCAGAATTTTGATTTCTCTGAAATAAACTGATTTATACTGGTTAACACTACTAAAAAAATATATAAGATATTCAAATTAAAAAAACACCATTTGAGGTAAAGGTATTAAGGTAAAATCCAAGCTCATCAACCTGAAAAAGCTTGATTTAAACTGACTGCATATTTTGCCAAACAGAACTGCAAGTCAAATTAAACACAAAGGCCAAGGTATAAAATGCCAAGACAACTCCTCACTCCAAATTCCAATATTAAATGATTTTATAAGGAGTTGATCAAAACATATCAGGCAATTTAATCAGCACAGACCCACACACATTAGCAATGCTCAAGAGAACCCTCGCAGAAGTTGCAGAGATGCCTTTATCCTTCTGGACTCCACACCAGCGGATAACTGTGATCAACTCATTTGTTAAATCACCTTTTAACACCCATGTTGATTCCTCAAGGAATTAATGTAACTGGAACCTTAATAATGCATAATTCAAAACTCTCATTTACTGCAGCAAATAGGAGAAAAGCCTCCTTCCTGCTCAGGACTCGAGCGGGTTATTGCAGCAGGAGCCCGATGGGCAGCTGGCGCAGGGCTCTTCGGAGCCATCGCGGTGCCATGTGTTAGTTGGGGCCCAGGAGGCACCAGCTGCAGCTCAAACACCTTCCAGGGCTTTTGGGAAGGACTGCTGATAAAACCTG